>JBBPBX010013482.1:0-22381 GCA_038048925.1 Garcialebias charrua
GGTCCACAGTGTCGAAGGCTGCAGTGAGGTCAAGGAGGACAAGGATGGAGGGAGAACCAGTGTCAGCAGCCATGAGGACATCATTTGTTACTCTCAGCAGTGCAGTCTCAGTACTGTGAGCTGCTCTGAATCCAGACTGGAACTTCTCATACAGAGAGTGTTGTTGTAGGTGGTCCTGCAGCTGAGCAGCAACTGCTTTCTCCAGCACTTTGGACAGAAATGGGAGGTGGGAAATTGGGCGGTAATTAGAAAAAATGTCGGGATCCAAATTAGATTTTTTCAGAAGAGGCCTAATGATGGCAGTTTTTAGAGGCAATGGAACATGACCAGATTGTAGAGACTTGTTTATTATTTGTGTGATTAATGGGCTTATTGCAGAGTGATTGGATTTTATGAGAGACGAGGGGAAGGGATCCAGGGCGCAGGATGAAGGCTTCATTTTCTTGAGGATGGTCTCCACCTCACTCTGAACGACTTCATCAAAGCTGCTCAGGGTCCCAGAAAGCAGACGGGTAGATGGCACACTAAGATCAGGGAGGTTGTGGAGCTGAGATCTGATAGTGTCAACTTTGTTTTTAAATGATGAGAGGAACAGGTTGCATTTTTGAACAGAGTCCTCATGAGTTAGTTTAATGGGATTAAGCAGATGAGTTATTGTGGAGAAGAGCTGTTTAGAGTTTCCAGGAGCAGGTGTTGATGATGTTGGAATAATATTTATGTGATACAGAAGGTATAAAATATATAATATAAAATTAAAAATTATAAATTTAGTAGTTTTTCATCTTGGAAATCAAGTGAGTTGGTTGTATGAAGAGTTTATTGAAGGTTGAAACTAAGTTATGGAAATCAAATGAGTTGGTTATATGAATTGTTTATTGGAGTATAAGGGGCAGAAAAAATAAGATTTTTTCTTCTTCTGCCGCCTTTCATTTTATTTTTTATTTTCTCCTACTGTATATATTATTGTTGTGTGTTTTTTTAAATAAAATTAATAAATCAATCAATCAGTCAATCAATCAATCAATATATGATTTGTACTCCTATTGTTCAGCACCACCACTGATGGCATAAAACACAAAATAAGATGCGATGCAGTAAAAGGAAAGGCCACAAGGTGTGTATGCATTTGTTCTGGAGTTTCCATCCTGAGATTTAACGTGTTGATGCCTTTTCATTTTAACCGTAAGAATTCCTCTGGGATCAGGAGGGTTTTCAGGTGCAGGAGAAGAGCTGCGTTTGGATTAGCGGTCCACGTTACGGCAGCAGGTTAGACTCAGAACGAGACTGATTAAAATGTAGTTTCTCAGACTTGAATTGATGAAAGCAGTATTTTAAATATTCTCTACTAAAAAAGAGTGGAATAGTTTAATTTAATATATACTCATGTTTAATCATAAGCTCTTCGTTGTAGGGACTATATAGTGGTTTTACTGGTTTAAGAGTAATACAGCCCATCAAAGTGCTTTGCAATTTCTTGAGTTTTGCCTCCTTAGAACTTTTTTATCTCTGAATTAAAGAACAAGTCTTCCTCATGATTTATTATGTTTGTTTGACTGTTTTGGTTTTATGTTCCTTTTTCCCATGTTTTGATTCATTTCTGTTGCCTAATTAAGACCTCCTTGATCCTAATCAAGCCTTGAGTTCCTCTGTATCCACCAGTACTAGTTTTCTTCTTGTATTTGTCCAGTTAGGCATGTAGCCTTTTTTTTTTAGTCACAGTAGCATTTTTAGTTGATTTTCATTCTTGAGTAAATGTATTTATTCCTAATTGTCTTACCCTTCATGGAGTGCCTAAGTAGGTGTGGGTTGTCTCTCAATTACAACTTGTTGAAAAAAGGATTGCGGTCCAACAAATTCAGTTCAAGGTTGTAAGGGGCCCTAAACAGATTTTTTTTTTTTGGGGGGGGGACCTTCAGTTAAGTTCATCACCCAGTCATCATTGTACCACCGCATCTGCATGTCATTGTTTGTGAATGGCACATTTAAGGCTAGTTTAATGCAGTGAGCTAACAATTAATCCAATAATTGATTGAATGCCTGATTGTGGAGGGAGGCTCAGTGGAAACAGGGGACAGGCTAAAGCCAGTGTTGTGTTTAGGTAACCACAGAAAATCACCATTTATTTTTTGAGCGGCAGAAATCAAGATATTAGTAATAAAAACATTTTAGATTTCCTTTCTTATTAAAACAACTAATACTGTATAGATTAAACCATGTGTAAACTTGCTGGTGAAGATTTTCAGTCGTCCAGGACATGATCAAATCAAAAAGGCGTTCAATACAAGGTCAACTGGACTTTATTTGTTGCAAAAGACGTTTTGACCCCTATCCAGGGGGCTTTTTCAATTCACTGAAACCAAAAAATGTGTAAACTTCAGCATTGTTCAGCCAGGTCATCTGGACATTTTTTTTCTTTCGTTTTTTTTTTGTTTTTTTTGTATTGAGACGTTTTACCCTCCATACAGAAAGTTTCATCAGCCTGAGTACCCCAAAACGGGGGGGAAAACTGTTATGTTGGTGTTAAGATGGCCTCTGGGGCCCGCCCTTTCCTCCGGTATCTGCCCTCTCCCTCGTTGACAATCATGTCAAACTGGTTCAAAACACCAAAATCCATGCTCAGGTATAACATCCAACAACGTTCAGTCAGGTCATATGGACTGTTTCTTTTTGTTAGGCTGAGACATTTCGACCTGTTGATGAGGGAGAGGGCAGGCAGCGGAGGCAAGGGCGTACCCTAGAGGCCTTCTTGGCACCAACATAACTGTTTTTCCCCTCACTTAGCTGTTGGGGGAGAATCAGTTTTCTTTGGTGTTCCTCCAACTGATGAAGCCTTCCAGATGTAGGGCGAAACGTCTCAACATTAAAAATAAACAGTCCAGATGACCTGACTGAATATTGTTGGAGTTTATATATGGATTATTGACCATGGACTTAAGCACGTGTAAATTTATATTTTGAAGGTACCGTAAAAATTAGGGATGCACCGATCCACATTTCTTACTTCCGATCCGATACCGATACTTAAGAACTGGGTATCAACCGATACCGATACTTTTCCGATCCGATACTGTTCAGGTATGTGAATCTGTATAATGAAATATTTGTACTGAGACTATAAAGTTATGTGTATTTTGGAATGTTTTCTATACTATAAAGACTATACTGTTAAAGTTTGTGAGTTTCCTGTTGTGAGTGTCTTCATTGGTTTTAACTCACATAATGTTAAGACGGCAGTCACAGAATATGATGGAACACAAGTGCTCTTTGAAGCTGGATCGGAAATATCGGCAGGTTGGATCCGATATCCGATACTTAAATTATGCTGGTATCTGATACCGATACCGATACTGGATCGGATTTGCCCCATACCTAGTAGAAATCAGCGTACAACACACAGTTTTTTTACTCATTTGAATGTCCAGCATGTTATACGCTGAAGCGTGTTATTTATGGATTTTTTTCCCATATTTTTAGACCCATTTTTGGCTCTGATATCGCAGTTTTCATTTTGGGCAAAAAATGGTGCAGTACCCCTTTTGTCCACTAGGGGGACACTTCCAGACCGTTTCTAGCTCATGTGTCCGAAAAAAGCCTCCTCTGATCGGACTGACTCTGTCGCTGCCCGCCTCCTGCTCTGGATGTAGCTGCTATTAGCTGTGTTGTTAGCTGGGTTTTTTTTTGCAAGATAACTCATAAACCACACCGCGGATTTTCTTGAAACTTACAGAGCATAATTATTTGGTGGTCATTTACAAACTGTTAGCTGAAGAAGATGTTTAGAGCTTAAAATTTTTTTTTTGCTATTTTAGCTGTTGTTAGCATTTAGCTGGCGTGAACAGATACCTACTGTTTAGATAAACAGCTCTTAAACCACTCAACATATATTTTTAGGCTTTCAGAGTGTAATTATATGGGTTTTCATTTACAAACTGTTGAGCTGTACAGTATAAGACATTTGAGATAAAATTCAAATTTTTATAATTTATTTTAGTAGTGCACGAGACTGTTTTGGAAAAAGTCAAACCGAAACAATTTAAATTCAGCAGATTTGACCATTTCGTGAATTGATTAAGGAACGGTTAAACTCAGGAACCCTTGTGCTATAATGTCAGCTAAGAAATTTTTTTTTCTCGCAAAGAAATAATTGTTTTTACCGTGTTAATCATGTGAAGTCCTTCGGTGCTCGCTCGCTTCTGTGGCCGCCATTTTCAGCAGGGCAAATGAGGCGCTGACGCGTCGCGTAGCGGTGACGCATAATAGCTGCGTCTTATAGGGCGAAGCGTGTTATTTATGGATTTTTCCAATTTATTTACAATAATTGAACAAAGCGGGTTATACACAGGAGCGTGTTATACGCCGATTTTTACGGTACTTATGTGCTCCTGGGGGGCTCACAGCTGTCCTGGTAGTTGCTTGTAGGCCTACTGCTTATTGGGTCAGCTACATTGTCCAACAACGTAGCTTTACACTCCAGAAAAACATTTGCATTCTAAATGTTCATTTTTAGTCCCATAACAAAAACATTCCATCTTTTATAAACTAATCGGCTGATTTTTTTTTAAAAGACTGGCATTGGAAGTAGCAGTGAGCTTCTGTCAATGAAAGCTAGTTTAAAGACTTCACAACTCCTGCAAGCAAGACCTCCCATGTGCCATTTGCCATGCAATTCCTGCCTTTCTGCAAACTTTTTAGATTTGGCGACTTTTAGAGGAGACAAGAATGGGCTGTTCCAACATGTGAACACATTAATGCCTTTTAGTTTGCCTGACATGTTTGTCTTAGGACTAATTCCTCTCCACACCGCGACAACCACGACCTACAAAGTCAAACGGCTCTGTCACACCTCTTTTCTCTTCTTCGGTCTATCTCTTCACTCTTAGTGCAAGGCCAAAGGGTTTTCTTAGTGTGAAATGCAAACTGTCATTAACGAGGAGAGGGCAGGCAGTGGGGCTTACAGGGGAGCCATCAATACAGATGATGAGTGTGGGGCAGAAAACAGAGAAAGCTTTTCCCATCATTGTGTCTCAATAACTTTTAAAAAGGAAATTAATCCATTCTGCTCTTAATTGCATGTCACATCCCTCGGTGTGTGTCCCCCCTCCATTACCACACAATGTGGAGGAAGCAATATTTAAACAGACTTCCCGAGATTCCCATTTCAAATACTGTAATGAGTTTTTAAACAACATAATGGTCTTTCTTATACATTCTCACAAGAGGAGGTGAAGGGATAAAAACGGAAGCTTTCCAAGTTAAAATAAGGTTTGTCTTTTCGGGGTTGATACAGTATATATAAAGTGTGTGACAAAGTGTGTGTATGTAAAACTTAACTTCAACATGTGTGAAGAGGACATAGAATGACAGGGGCACAATGGGAGGCAGTGCTTGGAGGATTAAGGTCTAATTTTTGCTGTTCTTTTATTGAGGCTCCAATCCAACAGATAGATTGGAATTTTTAATTACACACCAGTAATTATGGGCCAGATCTTACATTTTGAAAAGGAAAGAGAATAACAGTGCATTTTGCCTGGTTAATTATCAAAGCTTGTCCTGATGCGAATGTGCACAACCGACCCCTGCTGATGCCAAACGTGAAGCAGGGACCCCGGATCAGAGATACTGAGTAATTAAGGGGAAAAAAGGTTATGTTGGAAATAAAACGTGAACTTATTTAGCTATAAAGGCACATTGCTGATAGGAAAAATTGAATCCCATCTTTCATTTTTCTAATTCCAATACTATAGGATCTGGCGCCTCGTTTCTGTCACTATCAGCACTTGCAAATTACAACATTTTTACAATCAACAGCCTGACTTGCAAGAGCCAGGAGAACAGTAACTCGCCTGGGTAAGTGGGTTGATTTTTACGTTTTCTGTCCTCCTGTTCTTTAATAAGTCAAGTCCGACTCCCTTCCCCCATCGTCGTCCGGTCAAATCTGCACTTGCTGACACGCAGCGCAGTAGTACTATGTGTCTAAATTTTTACATTACATTGCATTAGCTTCACCAGGTTTAAGGGAGAAACCAATACAGGAATCGTTTTATGGCGTAAAGCGGGAGCTGTGATTTGGGCTCAGGAGTCAATCTGGTGCCTGGTGATGATGGCGGCAGAGTTAGCGGGTTGGCAGGCCTGATTAGACCGACTTATGCTGGGGGAGTCATATATGTGCTATTTCGCTGATAGGCTGCGAATCTGGATTTCCTGCTCCAGTGCGCTCATGGAGCTAAACCCATCCAACCGAGGAGGCTAGGCAAAGTGGGGAAGGTGATTTCCTCCGTTTCCTGCCTGCACATACACATACACACTTGAGTGCTCAGAGTCACACACATGAACATCTTCTCCTCTGCATCACCTCATGAAATCTATTTCAGAATGTATGTGTGTGACAAAGAGCGAAATGTATTCATTGAAGAGGGAAAAAAAGATCAAATTTATTAAAGTGCAGAGCTGGCTTCAGGAAAAAGGAAAACATTCAACGTGTTTTTGGGGATGTTTTCCAAGTTGGACCGTCGTGAGCCTTCAGCATTCAGCTCTGTTTCTCTTTTAATTGTGTCTTTTTTACCTTCTTTCAGTCTTTTCTGTCATCCGAGCCTGCCTACCTACATGCAAGACGCTGCGGCGGCCCTTCGGACCATTTAGCAGGGACACAATTACACAATTGTGCGAGCAGACAAATGCGGTGTAGGACAGTTGGGGACGGTGAAGGTGGGTAATACAATATCTCTCCACGGTCCTGGTCTTTCTCCCCCTTCCCTTCTCGCTGTCTTCACCTGGTCTCCCAACGGTCCTCACCCTCAACACCCCTCCCACCATATCACCCCCCTCTTTTTTTTCTTCCCACTCTGTCATCCCAGGCTTGTCCATCTCAGACCAAGGAACAGTGGTGAAGCTGTGTGTGTCGGCTCTTCCCAACAATTACCTTCAATTACGGCTCACTGCAGTGTGGCCTATAGTGAAAGGCTTAGCCATTAGGAGTGCCCCACCGCCACTGCCACCACCCAACCCTCCCATGGCCCTCTCAGTTCTGGAGTGTGGCCAGACTCCATGTGAAAACGACCCAAATAGCCCCCTGCTCACTTTACACACCCCACAGCTCACTTTACGGGGGTCAGCCCCCAACCCGACTGCCTCTTTGGCGCTCTCACATCTTTCACGCTCCCTCTTCTCTGCCTGCTCTCGTCTTCCTGTTTTCCTTACCCTACATCACCCCCCTGCTTCTGTCTCTTCTTCACAGTCCTTTCGTAGACGTCGTTTCCACTGGGACCTGATCCTGTTTGTGGTTGTTGGATGGTTCAGGGGCAACACAGACAATGGCTATTCTGAGATGGGAAGCTCCCATGTGGTTTTGAATATACCACAGCTGATAGACAACCAGTGAATTTATAGCTGAGGGTGTCTTCTTTGCACTTTCTGGTTTGTCTTTTCTCCTATTTTAGCTGGGAAATTGTGTAGTTTGATCCTTTTTTCTTTTCTTTTTTTGTCATGTGAAGCTACCCAATCCATCTGGCTACTGTATCCAGTCATCAGTCTCTTATCTGATCACCTCAGCAGGCCGGGTGCGAACCACAGCACCTTATCTCTTGGTGTTGTATTTCTATTCCAGGGATAATTAGCATACCATTTGTCCTAAACTCGCCATGCTGCACATTCAGCTTACAGGCAAAAAAAAAAAAAAAAAAGGCACATCTTATTTAGTATCTGGTGCAACAATACGATGTTTGTAAGCCCAGTTTTAAGCCACCACAGCATCCGTGTTCCTACTGCAGCTCTGGGCTGTGGACAAGAAGGTCCAGTTCAGAATAGGACAGCTGTGTCTGGGATCACACTTCTCTGTTACAAAAAGAGGCTGACCACAACCGAAAAGCTGCCCAGAAATCATCCCAGCAACGTTCCTGTCCCCACACTGCTCGTACACTCAGGAAAGCCCTCCAGGGTTTCCCCTGGCCACATCCAAACCTGGGCATCGCTGCCGTCGCTAGTGCAGCTTGCTTTCAAGGCCAGCCAAGAGCTTCTCCTCCTCTTCGATTCCTGTTCTGAGCCGAGAGCCTCCCCATGCCACCTGGCACGGTGACTCGGCTCGCTGCTCCGAGTGTGTGCAAATGTATACCATGTCTGTGTGTGTATTCAAGGGTGTACCTGTTTGGCTACGACGTATGCCTGCACTTTTGTTCGAGCATTGTTCGAGTAGGTGTATGTGTGTAACAACAATGCACATGCCCATGGATGTGCCTGTTTGCTTAATACCTCCTTCCTCTCAAACACCACGGGTACGTTCACAAACAGGGGCGTAACTTTAGGTCTAACATTGGGGGGGTTGTGATTAACAATAAACACGAAAAAATTGTACACTATACGCTTCAGTGTTTAATACGCGTCATCTCTTCTTCTTCTTCTTCTTCGATGGTGTTTACTGGCAGTTTACAAACTCAGTGCATTACCGCCATCAACTGGACGGAGATGTAATTCAAGAGTCTACTTTCAACAAAAAATAAATAAATAAAATTAATTAATTAATTAAAATAAAATTAAATCCTTTCAGCTAATTTTGTAACTTTCAAATATTTAACAAATGCTTTAGTTATAACCTGTGACTGATTTTTCTTCAATAAAGTAACCATTGTCACCGAACTCCCCATTACCCTTTCCAGTGCCTTCCTCTCTTTATTATATTTCTTACAATAAATCAACACATGTTCCACTCCTTCCAGTACCCCACAATTAGAGCAGTCACCTGATGGATGTTTTCCTATTATCTTTAGACCACTATTTAATGTAGTGTGCCCAATCCTCAACTTAATCCATACTTCCTCTCTCCTAGACATTAAACTACTATCGTCACTTAGGAGTACCTCCTTCTGTATGTTATGTAAATGTCTTCCTCTTTCCTCTAAATCCCACCTCTCCTGCCACATATCATTTATTTTATCTTTAACAATTATTTTTATTTCTGCTTTACTTAATGGGACATCATATTCAATTTCTCTTGCTGTATACGCGTCATCTCCACGCGACGCGTCAGCTTTGTCCTGATCAAGATGGCGGCGACAGGACCCAGCTAGTACGAAGAACTTCACAAAGAAACACGGTAAAAACAATTATTTCTTTGCGAGAAAAAATATATTACTAAGCTGACTTTATAGAAGACGTGTTCTTGAGTTTAACTAAATGTTCAAATCGGCTGGATTTAAAAAAAAAAGTTCGCTGATTTTTATGCAGGCGCCAGGCGGGTCAAACCGGACGCTTTCTTTCTTTAAATTTAGCTAAATAAACGCTTAAAAATATACAGTATTTCTTCGCTGACTTATGGGTGATAGTAGACGTACTCCTGAGTTTGACGAAATGTTCAAATCAGCTGGATTTTTAAAAAAAAAGTTCGCTGAATTTTATGCAGGCGCCAGGCGGGTCAAACCGGAGCTTTGTTTCTTTAAATTTAGTTAAATAAACGCTTAAAAAATATATTTCTTACCTCACTACAGCAGACGGGCTCCTGAGCTGAACCAAATGTGAAATCAGCTTGATTTAAAAATCCGCGGTGTGGTTTATGAGTGGTATCTTGCAAACAAAAACAGCGAACCTCACAGCTAATAGCAGCTACATCCATAGCAAGGGGCGGGCAGCGACAGAGTCAGTCCGACCAAAGGAGGCCTTTTTCGAACACATGCATGTAGAAACTTCTGGGCAACTTCATGAGCAGCTCCGTGACTCACGTGACTTCCTGTAGCCGGTGAGATGGGTGATACCAAATTATTTGCAGGGGAGGGGGTCAGTCCTCAGGGAGTTTGTTAAAAACATGCAGCAATTTTACTAAAAAATTTGAATGAATAAAGAAAATCAATTATTGATGTAAGATATGTATAATGACGAAATGATTTCATTTTATTGGGGGGGTTAAATGACCGGATCAAATTATTGGGGGGGTCAAAACCCCCCTAACCCCCGTGTAAATTACGCCTATGTTCACAAATACATCACAGATTTTTTTTGGCTCTGCAGCCTCTGACAACTTGGTCTGTTTTCAGCACACTACCAGCAACTGCTTACTACCCAGCCTGGGATGGCCAAGCAGACACTTTCCCTGGACTGTCCATCGGCCTTACCCAATACTCCCCCTCCCCCGTTTACAAATGCATGGACTGAGGCAAGCACATAACCAAACTCCAAACAATTCAAATCATCCAAGCCTGAGAATGATGGTAAAGGAATAGTCTAACTGAACAAATGAAGGGCAGATTTATGTATTTTTAAATTATTTTTATTCCAAATAGCTGCAGTAGATGCCTTTATAATTTAGTGTTTTTCTATTAAAGACAACTGATATCACCGATATGCTTGGAGTATAGTTTTTTTACTCAATCGCTCTCGTACAAGACGGATGCCTTTCTTCCCTCTCCTGTCCTTCTGCTGCTTTTTTTGCTCTCTGTCTTGTGTATTGGAGCTCCTATTTACACATCTTCCGAAACCAAAATACTGTCATAGATCTGGCCAGCTGGACTTTCACCGCAATCAATAGCATTTTTTCAACAAAGCGAAAGGTTCCTAGAGAACCCTCATGCCCTGCTGAGATGCATGCAGCAGGATACGTCATGGAGTGCAAGCTGATGTGTCCTTCCGTATTGTCTCAGGGGGACAACAAGGATGTTTATATCATTGGAATAATGATATCAGGGATTCTGCTTTTTGGCACTGGCATCTGACACCTATGTTATCCGCTATTAAAGAAGACAGCAGCAGCAGTTTCGGCCATGGCAAAGCTGCTGACCTTGTATGAAGGTTTGGTTCATGCTTCAAGCACTCAAAATCAGCTGATTTACAAGCTAAACCATACGATGGAAGCGATTTATGAGAATTGCAAGCCACTTGCAGCTTTAGGACTTGCCAGCATGTTGAAGATGACCTTAGAGGTAGCTAATAATAGTGGACCAGTGGAATGCCCACATGCCCATCGAGAGGAGCCAGTTGAGGTGGCTCGGGCATCTGGTTAGGATGCCTCCTGGACGCCTCCCTGGTGAGGTGTTCCGGGCATGTCCCACCGGGAGGAGGCCCAGAGGAAGACCCAGGACACGCTGGAGGGACTATGTCTCTTGGCTGGCCTGGGAACGCCTTGGGATTCCCCCAGAGGAGCTGCTCCAAGTGGCTGGAGAGAGGGAAGTCTGGGCCTCCCTACTTAGGCTGCTACCCCCGCGACCCGACCCCGGATAAGCAGACGAAAATGAAAAAATGGGAAAAATGGAATGCCCACAAATCTGGCCAGTTTGGATCAAAAATACCAGCAGAACTCAAGGCTGATGAGAAATAACAGTCTGCCTAAAAAATTAATAAAACTGTTGTCGGAATCTGACTTCCCTGTTTGGCCTCGAAGAAGGCCGACTTATCAGATTTCTCCTGGGGTATGTATAAACTAAGAAGACTCCGTCTATCACACCAACATCTTAACAGGACTATGGACTATCTGGAAGTGCTTCATGGACAAATCTCACCATCTTGTCATCAAATGCATATGTAATGTGTCTATAAATGTGCTTGCTGTTAGAGTTTTTTGATGCCTTAAATCGTGTCCTGATAAGGACAAGGTGTGAAGAGATCTTTTTTGTAATACCACTATCCTCTCCTCATAGCCGCTTCCCCTTTTCTATCTAAAAGAATAAGCAGTCTCGCACTTGCACTCCACCATCTTTCAGATGACCGTACGACCATAATCTCACTGTATTTCAGTACAATGATAATAAAGCTTATTCTGACTCTGATTATTGCAATAAAAAGCACAAGACAAAGATAATATTTATAAGCTTTTATTTGTGTCTCAGTTCCAGCTATACAAATAACCAATGCAGTGCCATATCCAAAATGTGTCTGCATTGCCTTCTTTTCTTTTTAACTCTGTGCCATCAGTAGCACTGCTTTGCCAGGACTGTCAGTGCACTGATTGACTGCTGTTTTTTCCTAATATACTCTCATAATTGTGTTTTATGAGGAGTTGGAAAGGCCACACACATATAACGATGTTCAATTCCAAATTAAAGCAGATGAATAACAGAAGTTGATGCCAACAGAGCTGTCACCTGTTTCAAAGCCTCATATTTAAGGTGATCTGTTGATCTGCTGCTGGAGAGGAGAAAGCAGTTACAGCGTCTAGACATGGCCCATAAATCAGGCCTTTTCCACATTAATAAACAATGACAAAACTGCCTATTAATCATAGTGTTGTGTGTATACATTTCATAAGAGGCAGGGAGAACAAACATTTTTTTCCTTCCCCTTCACTCTTGTTGAATAAGAATCCCATCTGGGATGTTGTGAAACTGCTGCAATGACCTGCGGGAAGATAATGCGTCCTTCATAGCTGCAGATTCTGACTGTGTCATTGCCATAACATGAGTCATGTTCTCAATGCAATTCCCAGCCTGAGGATGCACACACAGACACACACAAACCCGCCGTTGTTCGCCAATTTAACAGAAAACATTACAGGTTCCCCTTTGTATGGGTTTCTCCACACTCTTGTTTGTCTGAGTGGAACTATCCTCTTATGCATTACAAAATAGTCTCGGCAGTTGCCAATAAATACAGAAATTCAGCTTGAAGTATTTGATGTGACGGTGGTGTGTTTTGTCATGTGTGTGTCAAAGTGCGCCTCAGCTTTTTTGGCGCAGCGCCACGCCAAGCTCCGTTTGACGCTGCAATTTTTGTGGTTCGAGATAAGCAGCAAGTCGGGAAAGTTGAGATGGGAATCTTTTCTCTGTTCTTGTTTGTGCTGTTGTTTCAGCCGTGTCAGATAGTGTAAACACATGGCAACAACTGCGATACAATGCAGAGGTTATCAGATCTGTGATTGTTTGTGTCTTTTTTTTTCTTTTTTTTGGGGGGGGGGGGCACACACAGCTGATTCTTTGGGTATCATCTGCAAACATAATCCGCAGATGATTTGATGTGCTTAAACTGGCACTCTGTCGCAGAGTGGGGAGCCTACGCAAGAATAACAGTATAGAAACTGTTTCTTCCTAGATGTGTGTGCTCGTGTGTGTATGCAAGTGAAAAGAATGTGTGTTCCACATGCATCAAGCAGCTCCGATAAGATTTGAGTTGTTTTTCTAATTAGAAGTTGCTAGAATTGTGATCATTATTTTCCCCTCAATTAAATGATACAGCCACCTGCGAAAAGAAGCTCCTAATCAGTTTGTAATTAATGCCATGGGATTTCCTCTCACTGCCCGAGGTTTCTGTTCCCCAATAAAACAAATATGCTATTTACTAAAGGTGGTAAAGTTTCAATGCAGATCGTGTGGAAAACCAGCACATTTACTGGTTTATCAATACCAGTATAGATTATAATGTGCTATTTCTTCAGCTCAAGCAGAAATTTTAAAACAAATATAGACTTCCTGCTTTACAACACTTATTACAACAATGTTATAATAATATTAATAATAATAATAAAAATCTTCATTTTCCAACAATACATTGCCGTTGCACCCTTTGACCTATGTTTTACTCTGTTCATTTGCAATAATATATGTATGTTTGCAGCCTCATTTGCCTCTATCTGGGCCCTTGAGCAAGGCCCTAAACCACCACCATCTGCTCTCCCAGGGGCCCTAGATGGCAGCTCTCTGCTCCACACAGAGGGCTGTGGGAGCTTGGTGGTCTGTGGTTGTGCCAAGAAGGGCATCCGGCGTAAAAACAATTGCCAAGTTTTCGCATGAGTTGGTTCACTGTGACGACCTCTGAAGAAAGGAGCAGCCGAAAGAAGAAAAAAAATTGTGATTGTAGTTGGTGAGAGCATCAACATTATCAACATATCACATGCTTAGATTGTCCAAATAGTCTGCCTCCATAGTTCAGTGTGTCAGAAGGTCATAATCATATTTGACAATCAGGAGTTTGATCAACAGCCACTGTAGCACTGGACTCCTGCTCATTAATGTGTGTAACTGAGATATATACCATACTTTTTGCTGTTTAAGTCGCACCTTTTTGCGTAAATGTGCATGCCCTGTGACTTAAAAGGCAAAGTGACATATTTACATTTCCCCCATATTTATAACACAATTTTTGACTGAGATCCGACAATTTCATTTATTCTGACATGGAAAATATAGAACACTACCATTATCAGCTGCTACAGGGCCCTATATGGCAAGCCAAGTGTCTCATTAATAGGTAAAAGTGGTTATTGAGACTCTTGGCTTGCCATACTAAGCCACCTTCGTCTTTGTCTGGAACTCCTGGAGCAAACGTCAAATCAGCTGCATGTCGCCGCACAGCCCATGTGAAATGCAGCTGATTTGACCATTAAAGTGCAAACAAATAATTGTTTTTAGGTGGTTATCTTGTTAAATTTTGAAGAAAAGCACAGCGTATCCTCCCTCTGCTCGCAGCCGCAGAACCAATTTTTGAAATGCATCTGATTTAAGCATCAATGTGCATTTCCTAATGTGTCTAATTTCATTACTTTTTGTCTGTCTAGCAGATCTCACTTGTAAATGAGTCTTCGAGGCTCAATGTGACTTATCTGTCTAAATAAAGGTTGAATGAATGAAAATTAAGAAAATTTTAGATTGAGACACACCTTTGATATACAGTACTTTGTATTTTCGAGCAAACACATAATTGTTTTTAGTGTTAATCTTGTAAATTTTTTGTTAAAATCCTTCCGTGCATGCTCCCGCGGTCGCCATTTGGCAGCCAATCAATTTTTGGCACAACACCGGCCCACATTTCCAGGTTGTGAGCAGTGACGCATAATAGATGAAATGTATGTTCCGTCAGTGAGGACTGAACTTGGAAAAAGGGCCTTCTCCTATTATGCTCCTGCTTCATGGAATATCTTACAAAAAGATCTGAAGCTCTCGGCCTTGACCTCTCTAAATGGTTTTAAGAATCTGTTGGAATCCTGGCAAAAACCAATGCAGATATGTTCTTGTTTTTGATTTTATACATCTATCTTATAATGTTTTGCTAGTTTTTGATACTTTGTTAAAAAAAAATCTGTATTTATCTCTTATGTTTTTCTATTGTTTATTGTTTAAGGAAATTCTACCATTGCTGTTCATCATTCTTTAGTTTGTAGCAGGTCACTCTTGCAAATGAGTCCACGAGGCTCAATGAGATTTACCTGACTAAATAAAGGTTGAATGAAAAAGTATATGGCGAAACAACATATTTACGTTTTTTTCTCCACTTTATTAGACATAATTGGACTGATGTGACTTAAACGGCAGAAAGTATGGTACATGCTATATACATAGACGATAAGAAGATTTATATAAGAAAACCTCTTTTACGTTTAGCTTTTCCCTCTACTTTAATTTAAAGGTCTGAGAGGCAAACAATATTTGTACAAACTTTTATTCTGTTTCATAATAAATTAAATATTTGAAACATTTCTTGATGAGTAAGGTTTGAAAAGTAAATCAAAACTACAAAAACGTAGCCTTCATAGTGCAAGCACAGTTTGACAAAGTCAGCTGTCGTCTAACAAAAAAAAAAAAGTTGGATGTGATCCTGAGAGCGAGGCCACAATATGTCTGAGACACTGCGCAAATGTCGAAGCTATACAAGCTTCCACATGTTCCTGTGTCTACCCAGCAGTCAGTCATTCTCTGGATAAGGATCTGGATGAGCTCAGGTGATTACACTCTTTAGGCCAATGCTAATTGCAAGGTCTTTGCTTTAAGTACTGTAAAAGTATTAATTAAAGCAAACCATTAATCAAAGCCGTTGGCAGCCAAATAGCGAGGAAGACAGCAAGGAGGGATTGAGACGATTTTCTCAGAGCAAATAAAGCTTTTCTTTCACTTCCTCTGTGGGGGTGGAGGTGGAGGATGGTGGGTGATCTGAAACATTTTAGGTGCTTTGCAGAGGAAGAAAAGATTGGCTGAAACGGTCATGAGGTTATTTTATAGGTAACAGTTGCACATATATGTTCATGCCGGTGTAACACGTTGCTTCCATCATCACAACCACCTGTTTCTCATCTACAGCTACAACTAAAGGTAAAAAGAAAGATCTAAAATATTTTATGGTGAATTAAAAAATATGAAAACACAATTTCAACATTTAAAAACGTCCAACATAAATCTCTGATACTTGTAATTGTTTACCAGTGTGGTACTTTAATTGGGGAAAGAAAAGCCAAACCAATAGGTAAGGTACGGTAGGTTAATTCTTGATTGTGTAGTGCTAAAGGTCCAACAGTTCCTAACCATAGCAAACATCATTACTCTGAAAAACACAGAACAAGTCTTGGGGGTTGTATTGTAAAGGGAATTTGGTTGATTTTAAATGGTCACTACATTCTTCTTCTTCCATTAATACTACTGTTGTTGCCCCAACAAAAAGCATTATTCCGACACTGAGTTTTATCTTACTAGAAAGCTCCTGGAGAAATTTTGACAGGGACTGCCATATGGCGGCCATTTAAAAAACATTTTGATTTGACAGTAGGCTATGTGTTGGGATTCACTCTCAGCTACCACCATACCAATTTTCATCTCAATATGGCAAAAATTTCAATTCAATTCAATTCAACTTTATTTTGGTAAATTAAAAACATTACAAACAAAAAGAAAACAATATAAAATGGTAAATTACCAAAAAAGGAATAGGCTGAAGCCAAGCCTTATACTTGCCTACCCTATTCATAGAATCAGCAGTCTACATAATGACATATATCTACTGTCTACATCAGAGTCAGAGTACTTTTTATTAACATTGCACAAGTTTTCACCAGTACAGCGTGAATATGAACGCACAGTCATCCTGAAGGGGGCGAGTGTGTGAAGCTGCTGCTATCAGACCACATGAGACATCATATCACATTATGTTCTTCAGCGCGGCCTCTCCCATCCGTATCGGGATGAAGGTCAAAGGTGTGAAAACAAGGAAAGAACCATGAGGGTCACAGCGTTGGTATTAAAAAAGATGTATCACATTTTGTCTTTCAAGACACCACATGAGACAGAAAAAACTATACCAGAAGCACATTTAAGACAATCACATGTTGCATTTTGAGACTGAGGCAGTGAGACTTCTGTCCATGAGACATTCCAGATAGCAAACAGTTCTGAGGTGAAACCAGCCGGCCTCCGATAACGCTCATAGAAAAGTTATCCGGGGGGAGGGGGTAGCGATAGTGCAGCTGTTGCCTCAGAAAACACGTCTCAGGAGAAATTTGACATCCAGCCTTTTTCCAAGGCTGTTTAGGGTAAAGTCAGATAAGGATTACAAATATTTTTCACTTCAGGCAGACAGTATAATTCCTTCAGCCTTGAGTCTTGCTGGGCAACTCTGATATGGTCCAATTCTGGACTTTTTCCTCTGATCCAGCTGTGGCCCTTAGATGTTGACCACCAGCGTCCAGAGTCCCAATCCGAGCGGATGATCTGCGATCCTCAGAGATCGTGTTCACCTTCTGGATTAGCTCTTAAACAGCTGATTTCCGAGGTCACGGCGCAGATCAGATCGGGTGCTCCAACATTAGGTCCTGCTGAAACTCTCCCTCATTTGCCGATAGGCCAGTGCTCCACAAAACGCCAAAAAAGCAAAGCGCCGCCATCGTAATCCAATTTAATCCAGATTCTTCACATTCCCTCAGAGCACACAGAGAGCGAGACGTCACCATTCCATCGAATCCATGGCGTATCCTCTCGTTTCGTCTGCGGGGATGGGCCGGCTCCCCCGTGCCTTGCCTTTTGTTGAAATCTTTCAGTAGAGTTGAATTCCCATACCACCCAATTCATCTTAATCTTCGTTCGAGGTGCTTCATGAGAAGCTGCAGACAAGACAAAAAGCAGCGGCAGCAGGGGGGGGGGGACGGGGGAGGAGAGGAGAAAAGGCGACTGCCTCCTTCAGAAGCCAGAACAGACATATATACAGTACATAAGTGCACATACAAAAACAAAAATCAATGAGTTATAGTAATTTTTTATTGTAAGCCATGGTGGTCATCTTGAATTTTTGATGTGGATTTGGTATGTCATGGGGAACATTCTCAGTTATGACCAAACCAAATTTCAACTCAATATCTCAATGAATGACTGCTGAGCAGTGGTGTAGTCTATGCGATCCACAGGTATATGGAGTATAACCACAAGAAAAGCATAATTATTTCAGTATACCCATTTAAAAGTGCCCAGTGATACATGACATATCATTAGGCACATGTCATTGATACGTTAAACAGTAAACACTTCCGTAACAATCTATCTGTATGCAATGCTTGTTTATTACATTCGCTCATCCAGTAAATTATTGCATCATTCTGTACTTACTACTTACTTGAACATGTTTTGTTCTAACACTATTTTATAAATTCCATAACATGTGTTTAATGCAAAGCCAACTGTTGTACAAAGTTTGTTGTACATTTGTTCAAATAAAAGCATCAGAGAAATTTGGAAATGTTCAATATGCTCAAAAATCAAAATAAATTGACAATTACATTGTACTAACCCGTGTACATTGGTTTCTAAGCACAGTATACCCACTACAAAAATGTAGACTACACCATTGCTTCTGAGGTAGCTGTGGAAGCCATTTTGAATCAAAATGGCTGCAAAAATTATTCATTGTTTTATTCAGAGACCTCTTCCCTCTGGGTCATGTGATCTCACTGTGGCAGTATGAAGCTGTTGAGTTCCATCAGGCATTTTGAACAAGAAAAATAGCACAATTTTTCGCAAATTACGTCACCATGGTAACTCAAAATGCCAATAAAAGTAGTAGCACACCTCATGGTGAAGAACTGGTTATTTTGAAATAAAATTTGTAGAGGTACACATAATGTGATTCAGGCTGTATTAAAGTTAATGGAAGAGCAAGACCCTTTTCAGGTGGATAATAATATGTGGCTTTCTTTCTAGATAGTCTTTAATTACAGCTTTTCTAATTTCCTTTAAATTACATTTTTATTTAAGAAAATATACAAAACCTCAATTTATTTTTTGTAAAATACCGCAAAACTAACAGGACATTAAATAATAAATATACGTAGTTAAAACAGTTTGAAAAAATACCCTGATGCATGCTCAATAATCCACAACCTATTGTATAAGACCTGAATACAGCATCTCAGACTGAGGAAGTCTTTCGGACGAAAGACGGAACATTTCTACAATTTTTTTGTTTGGTTTTGTTTTATTTTTTGAATGTCCAGAGGACCAGACTTAGCTTTTTTAGAATTTGAAAAAAGTTTTTAGACATTAGTGGTTATAGCTGAATAGGAAAATGTAGGCTTTTTTGGAGAGCTTTAAATGTCCTCAAGATGCCCACACAATTTTCCAGTACAGGTCGGTTTACTTCTTTTATTTTTACACTTCAAACTTTATAAATTAAAAGATAAAAAAGGATAACATCATGGCTTGTTTTTGGTTTTATTCTTGCAACAAATGTGTATAATTTTCAGTGAAAGAATTATTCACCAAATAAGCAACAACCAAAACATGTGACGATTTGAAGAGATTTCATTTAAGGGCAAGTTATAAAAAGTTTAGTTATAACTTTTTTTTTTCTGAATTCAGTTATCTAAAGTAGGCCAAAAAGCAACATGAACTGAAATGAACAAATCATTAATAAAAGTTTAAAATGAAATAAAACATTTGGCTTTCAAATGAGTTTACTTAGAATTTAAAATGCAGCAAAGCACAAGTACACAGAAAAGGTTTTTCCTTTTTTATTCTTATTTAACTTGAAGGTTTTTACATTTACCTTGCACATTAACTGTCTTTTGTTGATCCATTTTTCCTTCTTATTTTCTCATGTTTACCAGAGCTTATGCACTAACCCTTGCTCCTGAATAAATTATGTTTGATCTTCAGTGCAGAGCTACAACCTCAATAAATTTGAGTTTATAGCTCGGCCAAACAGAGTCGTGTTTGGACACATAAAAATCATTCCTGTCAGTTTTGGGTCTCCGCCCAGACTTAAAAGTTAAAATCATACGCCGCTTCTTATTAAAATCTGCGATTATTGCCTTGAGCCTTAATTTATACATATGCATGCATTTAAGCTCTAAATATGCAGACGGACGGTGCTGGGAAAGTCAAGAAGAAAATCCTATTATACCGTACCTGTGAGATGTAGAGTAGTAAGCCCCCTGACTCCCAGCAGAATGGGACCAGAGAGACAAAAGGCATCAATGCTAAATGACTGAGGTGATTTTAATCACATAGACTTAAAGAAAGAAAGATTTAGGAAAAAATAACATCTGAAAACCAATTCAGCGAACAAAGGCCTGAGTGTTCCCTTGTGGCGGGATCGAAGAGGAAAAGAGGACAAGTGAAAGAATGAAAGCAGAGAAATAGGATTTTATCGCAGTTTTAAGTTGATGAATTAAAGGTTGGGGTTCAGAAAAGAGATGAGGACGAGAGGGGGGGGGGGGAATTAAAAGTCACCCTTTTAGTCAACAGGGATATTTAATTTCTATCTCTTTCTCTACATCTCTTCCATAAACCTGGCGTACATCATTTTTCTGTCTGTTCCCACTCTCTCTTCTTTCCCGGAGCCGTCATTTACAAGATGGCTGCTGAGGATTGGAGGATGATGCTCAATTTGTAGAACGTCTAGAACGTGAAAGAGGCTGTGAGAGACAGGGGTTCAAGGTGGGAGCTCGGGTTTCTCTAATGGCTGCGCTGGGATCAGCTCCTGTTCTGAGTGACTTGCTAAATGATTTTCTGGGCTCGGGGCCCAGGCGAGACTTTGTCAAGTTTTTTGTCCTGTGACAGATGAACAAAACAAGTAAAGAGGAAGTGCTGTCCAGATAGAACAGCTAATGAAAGGGGAAATGGACAGGTTGGAGGTTGATGTGGAATTGCAGTTCAACAGCAAGAGGGTCGGCCCGTTCTTAGTTAGGATATTTACAGTCAGTACAAAGACCAGGAGGAAAGAGTGATGTTCAAGTAACTCAATGGACCTTTTTATGTCCTTCCCTCAAGACAAGAATTCCCTGAAGTTCAATCCCCAGTTTGAACCTAGAGTCTTTCTGTGTGGACTTTGCATGTTCTCTTTGTGTTTGCATGGGGTATTCTCCGGTTTCCTCCCACGGTCCTAAAACATGCATGTTAGGCTGCCTTCAAGCCCAGCCCTCCCTTAAGAGATCTGTGATCACAATGGGATTTGTCTGGTTAGTAAATAATTCCCAAACCTACTTTGGTACTGGCTGACAACGGCACATTAGCCAGGAATCACTCATTTTGTTTTAAAATCTCCAAAGGGGTAATAATGTGTTGTGTCATTGTTTTTCTTTTGAGCCTGTTTGCATCTGAACGCTCCACCACACTAGAGGACAACTCAACTACAAAATAAAAAGAATCAGCCAGAGAAGGATTGCCTCTGCAGAGTCTCAGAGTGGTCTTTAGAGGCATACCAAAAACATAATGGGACAGTGCGATAAGCCCACAATAATTTAAAGAACACACAAAACACAGGTTTGTAACAAGGTTGTTGTCAGAATTGGAGGTAAACCCAGCGTAATATGAGGGAGGCGACTCCAACTCTTAATATAATTAAAGTAGCTTTATTTACAGTGAAGTTGTACAGTACAGTGCATGCACATCAGGGGAATCTCAGAAACTGAGAGAAGGAGGAAGAGTCAGGATGACTAAGGGAATGGCAGGTAATGAACAGGTTGTCTAGTTCTTACTGGTATATAGAAGGATTGCAGCAATGAGAGGAGAGCAGAGGATTCCAGGTAAGCATGGTCCAGTGTTGAGGGATGACAAAAGGCTCGTACAGGTTAGTAGATGGGCAAGAAGGGAAGTGGCACAGGAGGATCTGATGGTAGGCCAAGATGAAGGTTTGCAGGTGTCTATTGGTAAGTAAAGGGCATGAAGGCATGAGGAAGGAGACAATAGATTTAGGACTCGATACTTTGGAGGCAGGTTCTAGGAAACACGAAGGAGAAGGCAAGGTAAGTTAATTTCTTAGGTTAGATAACCACAAGGAGGCCAACAGCAAATACCCATTGGTATCTAATGCTCCAGCAGCGAAAGGAACACTTCTGCAGCTTCTTATACGCCTGGAGCTCATCAAGGGAATGGCCCACAGCTTCTGGTGCCATCCAGGACTCAGGAACCTGCAGAAATACCTGGAATCATGGGGTCTAGGGTGGAGCATATGAGTCCCTGGTGGAAGTGTATCCATATAGTAGTGTGGGGCCATGTGCACTGGTATTACATTTGATTTGAAGTAGAACTGTAAACAATCTAGTGCAGTGTTGCAGTGCTATTGCAGTAGCACTATGCTAGTAAAGTGTAATGTACTCTAGAGATCTGCTGCATCCTGATGTAGTCTCAGAAAGTCAAGCCAAGGTGGACACATTTGATTTGATTTGATGTTTATTCATTCATTTTAAAAGAACAATACAAGACAGTTTCATCAGATACAA
>JBBPBX010013482.1:41349-52322 GCA_038048925.1 Garcialebias charrua
AGATAATGTTATCGTAGTTAATGGAGGGAAGGACAGTCACAGTTACAAGGTGTTTCCTAGCATTCAGAGTTAGACAGCATCTGTTTCTGAAAAAGAAACCCAGATTAACTTTCAGTTTCTTTACTAGGTTTTCCACGTGGAGTTTAAAAGAGAGATGCGAATCGACCAGGATACCCAAATATTGATAGGAATCAACAAATTCAATAGGGACACCATTTGAGGATAAAATCGAGGGAAGAACTGCTGGGACTGACTTCCTGTTTGAAAACAACGTCCCTTTGGTTTTGTAGGCGTTTAGTACAAGTTTGAGATGGAACAGATCTGACTGGATGATGTCAAAGGCGGATTGCAAAAGCTGGAAAACCTTAGCAACTGTTTTAGCTCGACAATAAACAACTGTGTCATCAGCATAGAAATGTAAGGATGCATCAGGGATGCTCTGACCTACATTACCTATGTAGATTGTGAAGAGTGTGTGACCTAAAACTGAGCCTTGTGGTACACCATTGTTTTTATTTATTTACATTTTTTATTTATTTTGGAAAATACATAAACAATGAAAGAATCATGTCTTCATTACATCATTTGTCTTTCCAAAAATTATTATATTTTTTAAAGAAATTAATGTAAATCATATGTTTGTGTGGATGGAGATGGGGGTGGGGAGGGTCATGCGTGGTCCTGAGGAATCTAAATTCAAGGGTGTTGAGAAAGAATGGGGCAACATAGTCCAAAGTAGAGTACAGATTGAATTAGAGTACAGATTGAATCAAAGACAAAAACAAAGACAATCAATCCTCATTACGAATACAATTACAGTACTGTACATAAAGTCTGATCTGACAGGTTTAACATGTTTAGTCCATTTACTCCAAATTGAATAAAATTTATCTGTTTGCACCTTTAGAGAATAGGACAGTTTTTCCATTATAAATATATCGTGTACTGTTTCAATCCAGTCATCAGTGCTGGGTGGCTCGGTTCTTAGCCATTTTTTGGTTATTGTTTTTTTTTTTAACTGGCCACTAACAACATATAAAGTAATTTTTTATCATGTGTATCCCAGTGGTCCAGAGTCATGTCTCCTAGGTATATGATCTCAGACTTAAATGTTAATGTTTGAGCCAAATATATTAATATGTTTATGAAGTTTGACCCAGTAATAATAATAATAATAATAAATTCAATTTATACCGCACTTTTCATTAATAAAAATCTCAAAGTGCTAATCTTGAATAACTTGACAACTCCAAATAATACAGTACTGTAGTGATTGGTGTTGGCGGTACCACAGAGTCTCCAACAAGCCTCTCCTGATCCCTGATATCGTTTTTGTGCAGGTGTCACAAAAAATCTCACCACATTCTTCCATCCAAATTTTCGCCATGCATTTGACCCAGTAGACATCCACTGTATTTGACAAATTTTTTCCCAATTTTCCACAGGTATATTCACATTCACTTCTTTTTCCCCATTTCTTCTTGATATAATCTGTGTTTTCTTGTTTAGACAGTTGTATACCATTGTATAGCTTTATTATTTTAGTGCATGGTTTAACTTCAAACATTGACAAAAACACCTTTATAAATTCAAAACCACTACTATTGTTAGTTCGATAACTGGAAGAAGTACCATTATGTTGAACACATTGTCTCCGCTCTGATAGTTGGAGAACCAACCAATAGTGTGATCTGCGAAACCAATTTCTGAGAGCTTATGACACAAGATGTTATGATCCACAGTGTCAAAAGCTTTGAAAGGTGGTTTCAAAAAGCAGAAAGTTTTAAATAACTTGAATGTTTTCTGAATTTAAAATGATCAAAAATGAAAAGTCACAGCCGAATTGTCGTAAACGAGCTGAACATTTTGGTTTAGAAATGGTTAAAATAGCTAATATGCTGAAGCAGGGCCTCAGTTTCTTGGTCAGTTTGACCCAAGGGTAGCGAGATTGTGCATAGATGGTGGTCGGGGTAAGTGACGTGTCTTTTCCATCTTCTGCAGCTCATGAAACAGAGAAATGCTGCTCCACTGGACATACATAGTGATTGTCTTGAGTTTCTGGTTTAAATGTCAGAGATAAATCCACCCTCCTCATCTTTATTCAGCCCTTTGTCACCTCACTCTGTCGCCTGTAACTTTCACCACAGGGCTCATGGCGTTCAGGAAAGTCTTGAGACGGACGGCGGTCATAGGAGGCGGGGTGGTAGCTGCTGGGTTCGGAGTGTCGCAGCTGATGGAGTACCGGAAGAAGCAGGTGAGCTTTGGCTGCTCATCTAGAGTTTGGCAGATTAAACTTTGATTTCACAATATTTTGTGCCGCAGAAAGGCGAAGGTAGATGATAATGTTATTGCCCATGTCTGTGTGTGCCTGTTTGTTAGCGAAATATCTCATGAACTGGAGCGGTTTCAATGAATATCCGTTTACAACTGTTTAACGTCAGGAGTCCACCTGATTCAAGATGGTGGCCATACAAACAACTAGACCATTTAGCTGTGGGCGCTGTCATTCCCCAATCTGTTACGGAACCTGATCCATAGCGTAGCTCATTTGCGCATGCGCTAAAAGGAATACTTCTGGGTCGCACGGATCGCCATTGAATATGCTAGATTAAGGAAAATGTACGTGTACTGGTATAATTTTGTTTATGACTAAGAACTGTCTTAAGGCCGAAATATAGCTCTGCGTTAGGCCGTACGCCGCTGTACGCCGTACGTACGCAGAGGCACAAGCGTACCCCTGCAGGGCACGTACGCGCCAAGCTCAAATTTTACGACCGCGTACGCTAGCGCGTTGTCTCACAATAAACTGCCCGGCGCCGGACTGTTTTGTATGAGACACAAATGTATTAAATTCCTCTTCTTCATCCCTGATCTGGCCTTTTTTTTTTGCCAAAAGTCAAGTGATCGCTTCTTCCTCCGCTGACTCCATGACTGAAATGATGAGGAAATGAATGAATTTGTCACGAGCTAATTAAACTCATGTCCAACGTGGCTGCGCGAGGTTCTAAATATTTCCTGGTATTCTGGTGTGCTGGACCAGCGCTTCCTGCTTTTATTTTATTTTTTAGAACTTTTTATTAACATATAAACACAGAATACCGCTGCGGCAGAAGCTGTGTGAAGTGCCTTTTTTCCCCCACCCGACCTGTCAATCAATTCAGTAGGCGTGTCAGCAAATGACCAATCAGCGACCTCAATTTGTCCCGTAGGTAAACGCTCCGTCCTGCTGTTGCTCAAATGATGTCAAGAGTTTGGAGCAAAAACGCGAGCATTAACGCGAGAACGAACGCAGAGCTGTGCTTGTGAACGCGTGCGTTCTGTGCGCGCGTGTAGAACGGCGTACAGGCCGAACGCAGAGCTATATCTCGGCCTTTAATTTACTTAGAAAAGTATGCGCTCTATCTCCGTCGATTTTCTTGTTGCTAATTGACGCCACTCGTATTTCCGTTAAAATCATCAACATTTTTACGTCGTGGTTAAAATGATAAGTATCTTCACCACTGAGTGGCGCTGTTTCACCGTGGAAATAATTCATTCTGTATCTTGCAGGGTTTTTCTCATTCAGACCAGGCTAGGGGTCTAATGCGTCGCATATCATCTTAACCAATGATTTGTAACGGAAATACGAGTGGCGTAAATTAGCTACATCAAGAACAGTGGAGATAGAGCACGTACTTAAATGAAAACGGTTTTTATTCATAAACAACGGCAATCTGTGCGACCCGGAAGTGCTCTACGGATCATGCTTCCGTAACAGACCGGGGAATGACAGGGACCCATCTTGAACATGGTTGACTCCAAAAGTCAACTAGAGAAATTGCATTTCCTGCAAAACTGCAGAAGAACTCGCTGAAAAACAGCTGAAATTAGCTAAAAACATGCTGAAATTTAGCTGAAATGGAAGAACAAGCCAGCAGTAGAAGAAAGCATTAGGTTCAGCATTAGGAGCTGAATTAGTTTTGAATAAGCAGAAATTAAGAAAAAAATATCTAAAAAAGTGGAAATTAGCAAAAAAAATTGCTGAACAGGAAGAAAGAAACTTAAACTACTAGAAGGAAGCAGAAAAAGATGAAATGTGGACTTAGCTATAAAAGCTAAATTTAGCATAAAACAGCAAAATAGTAGCTAAAATAGCAGAAAAAGCTGAAACTAGCAGAAATAAACTGAAAGGAGCATAACAAGCTGAAATTAGCATAAAGAAGTTAATTAGGCTGAAAGTAGCAGAAATTACCACAAAAAATTAGTTTATTTGTAAACAGCTAAAATTAGCTAAAAATGGTAAAGGAAAAAAAAAGGTACCGTATTTTCCAGACTATAGATCGCACCGGAATATAGGTCGTTTTGTCCAATTATTGCCAAAAAATTGGAAAAATTCATAAACGGGTCGCACCTTAATATAGATCGCACCTACGTCACCGCCGACGTAACGCGTCATCCACCGCTGACGTGACGCGTCACCGCTGAGACAACCTGGAAATATGGACGAGTGTTTAGCTCTGTTGCAAATGTCTGCCACAGGAGCGCACAGCAAGGCTTTTAAGAAGATTAACATGGTAAAAACAATTATTTGTTTGCTAAAAATTATAGCTGACATTATAGCACAAGGGTTCCTGAGCTTAACCGTTCCTTAATAAATTCACGAAATGGTCAAATCTGCTGGATTTAAATTGTTTCGGTTTGACGTCTTCCAAACGGTCGCATGCACTGCGAAAATAAATTATAAATAAATCTAATTTTATCTCAAATGTCTCATACAGGTCAACAGTTTGTAAATGAAACCCATATAATTACACTCTGTAAGCTGAAAAATATCAGTCGAGTGGTTTATTAGCTATTTGCTAAAATATACACGGAAATAAAACGGAAGCTAACACGAGATGAGTCCGTCTCTAAAATAACAAATTAAAAAAACAAATTTTATCTCATATGTCTCATACAGGTCAACAGTTCGTAAATTAAACCCAAATAATTACTTTCTGTAAGCTGAAAGAAAATCCGCCAAGTGGTTTATGAGCTATTGATCCAAATAGTATCCGTTTACGGTAGCTAACAACGATGCTAAAACGATGTTTTTTAAATCTCAAACATCTCATAAAGCTAGTCAGTTGTAAATGTCCATACAGTGATTACATTCTGTAAGTTTGATAAAAATCTGTCCTGTGGTTCTTGACTTATCTGGCTAACAAACAGCTAACAGGCCCAGCAAAAAGTAGTTACCTCCAGAGCAGGAGGCCTGGCAGCGACAGAGTCAGTCCGAGCAGAGGAGGCTTTTTTCAGACACATGAGCTGGAAACGGTCGGTGGACTCTCTGGAAGTGTCCCCTAGCGGACAAAAGTGGTACTGCACCATTTTTTGCCAAAATGGAAAAAAAAAACGGTCATATCTGAGCCAAAAATTGGTCTAAAAATATGGGAAAAAATCCATAAACAGGTCTCACCTCTCTATAGGTCTCAGGGCATGCAAATTAGGCAAAAAGCTGTGACCTATAGTCCGAAAAATACGGTAGTTGAAAAGATAGAACAAGTTTAAATTAGCAGCAGAAAGAACACATTTGCCTTAGGAATAAGAACAAAATGTGAATGGAGCAGTAAAAGGTTGTAAACAGATCTAAAGATGTGAAGGATGGAAAATGAGCTCAATTCATTTTCTGTGAGGAAAAAAAAGGTGGCAGAAAAGGCTAAATATTTCAAAAAGCTAAAGTTGCACCAATATTAAAATTCATAGCAGGACTGTCCTGAAAGAGCTGAACGTTTTGATTTATGATTGGTTTAATTAACTTGCAAGCTGTGGAATGAAAAATGGATCCCAATGGTGTGAATGCTTCACAAGCATTCATACATTTACAGTACAGTGCTGTAATTGCATGCAGCACTGTATCAAAGTCAACTTTATTGTCAGAACTGCAATATGTACAGGACATACACAGGATTGAAATTGCGTTTCTCTCAGTCCCTCGGTGCAACAGTAACCATTTAAACACTAAAACACTGAAACATTTAATAAACATAAGCATAAAATAGTAAAAGTGTAACACTGTCCTGAGTTTTTGCATAGTAGTATAAAAGTATGAAAATTTACACCAACACTAAAACACTAAACATTTAATGAACATAAGCATAAAATGAAATAATAAAAGTGTAATAGTGTATCACAGTCTTATTGCCAAGACTGTGATAAGTTTGAGAGTTTCATTCAGTTCATCCACTGGTTTATGAGATATTTTGCTTACAGACAGAGTTGACTCCAAATGAACGTAGCACATCAAGTAAGGACATTTGTGTTTGGCCAGTTATTAGTTTGTTGTAAAAAGGCTTCTTGGCAATGAATCCTATTCAATTACAAAGTCTCGTTATGTCACTTTAAATAAAACACTCTGGTGTCCCCAATCCCTGAGGGATTTGAATAGTGGGTGGTTGTAGTTTTGAGATGAGTGTTTTCCTGGACATGAATTGAACAGGGAATGCAAGTAAACCTTAATGTTTTTGGTGCAAGATATTCAAATGGGGAGAAGTTTAGCTTTGTATAAGAACAGTAGTTTTTTTTTTCTTGACCAAGGCTGCACATCCTGGTGAGCGGAAGAAGATGGTTTATCCACTGCCAGGTGCAATAGTGGAGCCAGAGTGGGGCCAAAGGTGGCCTGGACCACCCCAATCATCTGACAAAACTATACTTTTAAGCTATAATAAAAACTAGAAAGTGTAGTTTCCTCAAATGATAGGGCTGGCTGGTTTATATACATAGGCCATTTTGGATTTTGACCTGGCTACCCAGTTTGTGAAAAGAACCTTTTTTTTACGCCAAGATGCAGCCACACACCAAATATGATGATGGTTTCAAGCTCCATCACGCTCACAACATGGACAGACGGTTGGAGAGTATTTCCAATTCCCACTTTTCACTCTGCAATGGGGAACAATACGGGGACAATAAACAGGTTTTATTTAATTTAAAGTGACATTTGTTTGGAAAATACATTTCTGGGTTGAGCAACAGAGACAATCGTGCGGGCTGAGTCCATGACAATTTTACCAACTCTTCGCTTTGAATGAAAGAAAGACGGCTTCTCCTGCTTCTGACCTTTGTTTGAAGAAACCAACCAAGGGCCTGAGTGGCACATGGAAGAACCATACACAGCCACAACCGCCTGTCACCTCCTCTTCATGATCCTCACCTTGGGTTGGCATCCTGTTCTTCAACTAGTATTTGTCGCAAGTCAACTAAAGTGTTTGTGTTCACTCTGGAACAAACCGCTCATTCAGGTTGATCCTGCAGCTGCTCAAGGGGATAGGGGTAAGGACTGCAGGCAGGTCATTCCAGCCTCTCTGCTCCTAATAGTCTGTAATAAACCTGCACTGTGGGGGCCATCATGTCATCTTGGAAGGACAGAGTTCGGTCCAAGACTGTAGAGATATGGGATTACCACTGGTTCCTCACAGGTGCTGACAATCAGGCACTTGTGGTACCAGAAGCTCACAACTCAAGTCCGTGGATAAGCTGTTCAGATAAAATTTTACAAATGGGTGCAACCCACATACTCATCTCTGCTGTTCTACCCACCAATGCATTTCCCTAATAAATATGGCACAATTTGGGGGACATAAAACGGCTTTTAAAAAATATTAGGTTTATTGCCAAGTAACATTGTTAGAACCTTTTTTTCTATATTTTGCACTAGGTTTAGTTAATGGAAGAAGGGGAAAGCAGTAGGACCTGATGACATACCAGTGGAAGTTTGGAAATGTCTTGGAGAGATGGCAGTGAGGTTTTTGACTCAAATATTCAATGGCATATTTGATGGTGAGAAAATACCTGAGGAATGGAGAAGAAGTGTGCTGGTGCCCATTTTTAAGAACAAGGGTGATGTACAGAGTTGTAGCAACTACAGGGGAATTAAGTTGATGAGCCACACAATGAAGATCTGGGAGAGAGTTGTGGAAGCAAGACTTGGCCGAGAGGTGACTACTATCTGTGAGCAACAGTATGGTTTCATGCCAAGAAAGAGCACCACAGAGGCCATCTTTGCTTTAAGGATGCTGGGTGCCAAGAGAGGAGGTGTGGTATTGCATGAAGAAATCTGGAGTGGCAGAGAAGTATGTTAGACTGGTACAGGACATGTATGAGGACAGCAGGACAGTGGTGAGATGTGCTGTAGGAGTGACAGACAGCTTCAAGGTGGAGGTGGGAGTGCATCAAGGGTCAGCTCTGAGCCCCTTCTTGTTTGCTCTGGTGATGGACCTACTAACAGATGAGGTCAGGCAGGAATCCGCAAGAGGAATGAAAGTCAGCTGTAGTAAGAAAGAGTACGTTACATGTGTGTGAATGAGAGGGAGGCTGGTGGAACAGTGAGGCTACGAGGAGCAGAGGTCACAAAGGTGCAGGACTTCAAGTACTTGGGGTCCACTGTCCAGGAAAATGGGGAGTGTGGTAAAGAGGTGAAAAAGAGAGTCCAGGCAGGATGGAGTGGATGGAGAAAAGTTTCAGGAGTGATTTTTGATAAAAGGTGTCAGCAAAGGTCAAATGAAAAGTTGAGACCAGTTATGTTGTATGGTCTGGAGACAGTGGCATTGACAAAAGACGAGAAATAACTAGAAGTGGCAGAAATGAAGATGCTGAGGTTCTCCTTAGGAGTGACAAGGATGGATAAGATCAGGAATGAGATAATCAGAGGTACAGCACATGTTGAACAACTGGGAGATAAAGTTAGGGAGGCCAGACTGAGATGGTTTGGACATGTCCAGAGGAGGGACAGTGGGTATATTGGTAGAAGGATGTTAGAAATGCAGCTGCCAGGAAAAAGACAAAGAGGAGATATATGGATGCAGTTAGAGAGGACATGGACGTAGTTGGAGTGAGGACAGAGTGAGATGGAGGAGGATGTCTCACTGTGGCGACACCAGACGAGGGAAAAGCCGAAAGAAGAAGAAGAAGAAGTTTAGTTAATGGAAACATTTTTAGAACAGATCAGAATCTTTAGCTTTTAATGAATAAGTTGAGAACGAAGCAACTGTTACACCAAATTTTAGCTGAATATCTGTCAGAATTATTGAATTCTAGCTTTTTTATGTTTTATAAGATCACTTCACTGCGGCAGCCATCTTGTATTGGAGTCACTTGTTCCTGAAAGTCTCAATAAAATCCATTTAGCAGTTTGAGATATTCTGCTAACAGACGATCAGAGTTGACTCCAGTAGTCAGATGATAGCTTGTTCCCAAAACACCTGAACTGTGTCGAGGCTTGACGTCAACGACACGAGCTTCGCCGCCAGAAGTCTTCAAGCAGCTGTTCGCTCCGACCTCGTGTCGGCTCATTTTAGACCTGCAGCACATTTTACACCTCGTGCCAGACTAACGTGAACTTTGTTTTTTGTCCTGGTCCGATAATTTGGTCGTCCTCCAAACCAAGCACGGACGGGTAAGCAACAAGTCGACCCTGATGAAATCTAATTATTTCTCACAATAGTTTGTAATCATGCATGCTTCTAATCCCAATAATTGCAGCGCTGATGAGATGACTGTCCATCTTGTCTTCTTTAGCAAAGGCATGAGGCTCCGGGAAGGTTCGGAGCGCAGCGGCCGATTGGCTATTAACTTGATTACAGCAAGGAGAAGGAGGAGGAGTGGGGGGTTGTTTGTCTGTTTGTCTGTGAGCATCAACAAAAATAGACAATGAATACATCATCACCTCGTTTGCGGGCGCAGACCTAAATTACAACAAAATAAATAAATAACGCCCGCTAATATTTGCAAGTCAAATGTGGCGGTGGCTTCAAAGCAGCTTGATGCAATCATTTAGCTTGAGCCGCTAAGAGAAAGAAAAAAAACTGAATAAATATTTCATTAGAAGTGAAATAATTCTATAAATCAAAAGGAAGCTGGTTTGGCTGTGATTATTCCTTTAAATTAATTATGTTTCTAATCAAAATGCGATGTTTAATGTCTGGAATGTGCTTAATTCTGTGTTTCTGTGAAGGTGTGCCAGCATGAAGTAACTCTTTGCAGCTGTTTTTTTTTTTTCTAAGCTATTAATTTTATTCTTCAGCAATGCTTTACTCCACGTATGTCAAAGTCAAGGCCCGCGGGCCAGATCCGGCCTGCAAATTAATTATCGATGGCCCCTGGATGATATTTAATTACTATTAGAAACGGCCCTTTGCACGCACCAACACTACATTCCTCACAATGCAACTGTAGTAGGGATGGGGCCGATTCGATCCGGAGTTGTGTCTCATGAACCCAGAGTAATAAGACCCACCTCACGTCACATTCAGGAAATCCATTTCATAGTTTGCAGCCAGCTACAGCGTGCAGACAGTGAGTAGCACTTTAGCTAACAGCTAGCCAACTTTTTCATCGTAACATGTCCGCTGTGTGGAAGTTTTACACTAAACACTGCAAGACAGCAACGTGCAATGTCTGCAGAGCCATAGCGCCACATTAAACTGCGGTCAAGTTAGTTTTACGTTGGACATTTGAGCTCTGGGGCTTCAGCGGGACGCCACTCTCGCTGAACCGAAACAGGGAGACCGACCGCGTCCAGCTGCGTCCAGTCCGACCCGCTGTCTGACCGTCTCGTAGGAGGGACAGGCTGAGAGCGGCTGACTGAAATCAGAGCGCCTGACCCGGATTGAACAAGTAAAACACAGCTGAAGCCCCGGAGCTTACGGTAAATGTTCACCGAAAAGTTGCTAAACTTCATCATAATTAATGACCAACAGCTATCAGCTGTAGAAAATGAAGGATTTCGCGGCTTGATACTTGCAGCCAATAGTAAACGATCATAGAAAAGCATATTAATTAAAAATCACAAGAAAACTGTATTAAAAAAACAAAACGAAACATAAACAGCTACATTATAAAACAATGTAAAATACTAAAAGCAGTAACATGTCTGTGTTGATTTATGCCAAGAACTTAGCAGATGTAAAGCTATTTAATATTTTATTTAATAAATTTATTCGTTCATTTAAAAGAGA
>JBBPBX010013483.1:0-34209 GCA_038048925.1 Garcialebias charrua
CCATCTGCACGACTAGATGAACTCCTGTCATTTGACATTTTGGATACTTCTTACAGCTTCTTTCGCTGAAATTAGACTGAACGGTCTCATCAGGACAGAGTATTTATTCATTTTTGTGTAAATAACATTTTTCAGAAAAGCCAGAGGAAATGATCCTAAAAACTGTAAAATAAGTCTGCATCTGTCCCACAGACTAAACCAAATTCTCGCACTAAGTCATAAATCTTTATTGGTCTTCAAATTGTTTAATTAAATGTTCTGCAAATTTAGTTAAACCCAGCACTGTTCTAAAAGTTAATCTACCTTAAAAGGAGGGGTGGGGGGGTAAAGTAGTTTATAAGTGCAGTTCAGGGCTCCTTTCCAGCCTGTGAAAGTACTCAGAGTATATAAATTGATGAACTGTAAACATTTTCAGAAATAAAACCTTTTTCTTTTCTTTCAAACAGACCTTCGTTTCACTTCTTGTCCTGTTTCCCCTCCGACTAACTTTTTGCTCACATTTTCCCCCCAAACGTTCAATCTATTTTACTTACTGTCTCCAGTCTCTTCCGCTCTCACTGCAGTACGTCGCAGCTGCAGCAGCCCACTAAAGAAACTCCACATTAGGCTGACTATCCATCAGTCATCTCATGCGCTGTTGCTCTCATTGGCTCATTTACGAGTCAGGCCTGTAACGTTAGCACCGTGTCATGTTTTACGTGTGTGGGCGATAGGGCCGAGTTTTGATTTGTGTTTAGAAAGTCCGAACAAATTCCATTCTCAGCCAATACATGCCAGAAAAAGATTTGTCCTTTTTCTCTACCTCTGCTATCCATCTAAATAGGCCTTTGTGCTACCTTTTTCCCCTTCTGGCACTTAGGAGAATAATTCTGAGAGGGATTTGTTCTGCTTTGTTATTGTTCGGCCGCTGTGGTATTTTATTAAACAGATAAAGATGATCAGGATGAAAAGTTTAATGAAAAGCTTGGAGAGCACCCCGCTCTAGTTATAACTTGTCTGTTTTTATATCCTAGGATGAGATGCCGTTTCCACTAACAAACACCTCTTTTCAATTCCTTCTAGCTTTTCCACATCAACCAGCTCCGCAATTCATTTCATGGTCATACCCTCCAACTATTTCTCTTTCTCTGTATCTACTGCCTAACTCATGATAACCTTTCTCTCCCTTTTTTGCACTCTTCTTTTGCTTTCTTTTCCAATGCCTGAAATAGAAGTGGAGCAAAAAGGTAAATGAGTGGTCTGGTCCATCCCTCCCCCCCTTCCTTCGGCTCCTTGTTCTGTGGTGTTGAGTACAGCTCCCCTCACGTCCACCCCCACTCCACTCCTCCCCTCCTGATTACCTTTCTTGTCACATCGTAAACCCGATAGGAGGATGGCTTGCGCCCATGGAATCCAAATAATTTGCAGTACGAAATTTCAAATGACAACCGTGGTTGCCAAACAAAGTTTTTACTATGCAATATGAAAGAAAACACCAAAGTGTCCGGTGTTGTTCCTGGGACCCTCTTGTAGCAATTGACCCCTTGAAGAATGACTAGTTGTGTGGATACTCTAAATTTGGCTCATTCTAAAGTTTGCTTGGCCCTACTTCTGCTGCACCCATAGCACGTGATGTGAAATAGCAATGATGGCTGAGTGAGTTTGGCATCGACCAAAAAAGATGTTTTAAAAGAAAACGTAAGATTTTCTGTTTCTTTTTTTAAAACCCCGAACTAATTCATTTGTATTGGAACCTTGCCACGGCCTCCCTCAACCATCAGTGGTTTCTATTGTCTTTCACCACAGAATGTAGTGAAAATCCTTTACCACTGTTGTTCTATCTATTCCCCAACCTCCACTTTCATTTTTACCTTTGCTTTGCTGCCTTCACCACCATTGACAACCTGTTGTTCACTCTTATCACAAGATGTGAAGTCTGTTCCCTTTTCTCATTTTATGACCCCAGTCATGTGAGAATGCATGTGCAGTGTGTCCGTACACCCAGCTGTTCACGTGGCATTTGACTTAAGAGACAGGCTGGTATTCGATAAAGAAACAAAACAAAAACACTGTGAACTCTTATTTCTCTCATTTCCCATGTCTTTCATTCGCAGGACTTTTTTTTTTGTTGGTATTTTCTTCTTTTTTTTTGTTCATGATTTATTTGTTTTGTCCCTGGTACGGTGTAGCAGCAGTCCCTTGAGATGCAAGTTCTATTAACCTCACATTTTTCATTCTGAGTAATCTTTTTGACACGTACATTTGTTTTCTCTCCACCCTCCCACCCTTACTCATTAGTACAAAAGCTTGTCAAAAGCTTCCTCCAAATTCACAGCCCCTGATCTTTTCGTCCTGTACTTGAGTCACGCTGCGGTGAGAATTGTGTGTGTTCAATGTGTACATTTGTACTTTTTAACATTTTGTTTTGTTGTATTTTGTTTCACTCTCCTCTCTGTCACTAGTATTCATTTGTCCTGGGACTCTGAAGGCCGTAGAAGCTGCCACCTTTGTGTATGAGGCTGAGCAGCAAGCGGGGTCCTGGTGCAAAGACCCACTGCAAGCTGGAGACAAAGTCTTCTTCATGCCCTGGACGCCATACCGCACTGACACCCTCATCGAGTACGCCTCTTTGGAGGACTTTGAAAATGGTCGCCAGACGACAACCTACAAACTGCCGCACCGAGTGGATGGGACAGGCTTCGTCGCTTACGATGGTGCTATTTTCTTTAACAAAGAACGCACTCGTAACATTGTGAAGTTTGACCTTCGCACACGCATCAAAAGTGGCGAGGCTATTGTAAACAACGCCAACTATCACGACACCTCCCCTTACCGCTGGGGTGGCAAAACGGACATCGATCTTTCAGTGGATGAGAGGGGGTTGTGGGTAATCTACGCCACAGAGCAAAACAACGGACGCATAGTGGTGAGCCAGCTGAACCCGTACACGCTTCGCTTTGAGGGCACCTGGGAAACGGCGTACGACAAGCGCTCGGCCTCCAACGCCTTCATGGTGTGCGGCGTGCTGCACGTAGTCCGCTCGACCTACGAGGAAAACGAAAGCGAGGCCAGTCGCAGCCAAATCGACTACATCTACAATACCAAGCTAAACCATGGCGAATACACCGACATCCTCTTCCCTAACCAGTACCAGTACATCACCGCTGTGGATTATAACCCCAGAGATAACCAGCTGTACGTGTGGAATAACTTTTACGTCCTGCGCTACAACCTGGACTTTGGGCCACCTGATCCCGCTGAAGGTGAGTGCCGCTCCATTTCTGTGTAATCCATTGTCTCAGAGTAATTCCTCCATTGTTTGGCAGCAGCATGGGATGTCACAGATGGCTGCCTTTTAATTTTGGATGCAATTCAGGTGTGATAAAGCAAAGAGGGTTGTGTTATTCTTGGGGAAAGGTCTCATTTGCAGGCAGAAATTACAGATTCACTTTGGAACAAGGGATAACTCTCTGTGGGGTTGCACAACCACACAAATCTTTCTCTTTATTACCACAAGGCAGACTGAAGCGCTCTATCCAGCTGATGCTTGGACCCCATCAAATTCTTCAATCTCAAACCTTATCCACAACTATTATCTACAATGCCCTCCTGAACTTCCCTCTCATGCTGGGAACATGTTGAAAAAGGATTGCTCACAGTACGACAGAGGTTATCCTCTCCTCCCTGCCTCAGGATTTCAAGTTGTGTTGCTATGGTTACCTTTTCAACTTTGCAGAAGCCATTTTTTTTTGTAACAGATGAGGTGATAATCACCACCCTATTGTTGGCTAATATTTTTCAAAGGCTGAAATGTGTGTGAGACATGAGCCACATGGTGGATCTGTGCAGAAAAACGGTAGGAAAGAGAGATCTATTACAGTGAGGAATCTTGTCAGGCGGGTAACTGGCTTAAATTAATCTGTGAAGTGCTGAGAGGCGACATATGTGTCACTAGACAGGGACATTACATCAGGCTGATAATGGGTTTAATTACCTAACAGCAGCCAATTTATCCCATACAGCCTGGATAAGTCTTCCGCACAAAGTGGAAGAACTCAAAATTTGACCCAACTCAACGATACGTTAGAGGCTCATGTTGCTCCCCTTGAGCGCTGGTCCATATTAGGTTATGATTTTTAACTTCTGGATATTCGGGAGGGGTTGCCAACGGGGTGAAATCTGATTCTAGACTTGTGCTGTTGAAGAGAAGGGGGGAAGGTTGGTGTTTCAATGGAGTCTGTGTGCTCCTGAACTTTGGCCTCTTGTCAACACGTCTGTTTGTTTTCCCGCTGCTCCCTGGAATCTCCATAGCCTCGTTCAAAAGTATGTTCGAGACTATATGAAAAATACTCCCAATTTTGATTTTAGCAAGGTTGGAAAATGCTAGCTCAACTGCTCACATTCTGATTTATGTAAATGTAATTAACAAGTGAATTATCATAATTACTCTCTTCGCCTCTGAAGAGTCTTGGAGAGAGGAGGGAAGTAGCCATCACAAAGCATTTCCAGTGAAGGGTTTAATGCGCTCTATCCGCTACTGTAATGCCTGGGTAAACATAAATGCCACATAGGCTTGGTGTTGTCCCTCCCTGCAGTAACAGAACATAGTTGTTGATTTCACTTATCACTAAGTGCTGGTTTCCTGCTACCCTTCCGTCACTGAGACTCATTCAGATCTTTGCTTCAGAACTTGCCTCATTGACCATGTTTTATGGGAACATATTCTTCCCTCTAAACAAGGCAAGCAGCTGCACGACGCCAAGCTCTGTGAAGGGCACCAGAAAATAATTGCTTCTTGTTTAATAGTTGTTGTTCTTTTTTTTTTCTTTTTTTTTCTTCCATATCCGCATCTCTAACGTCTTTACTGTGTAGCTATTAGGATTTATTGCTTGCCTATAATATGCTGCTGAATTAAACAACCTATTCTGCACGGTAGCCTTATCATGCTGAAATAATGTCTAACTCTGAAATTGAGGGGAAACTCGAGGCATAAAGAAAATTAATAGTACCCATTAAGATTCATCGACCACAGAGCGAAGTTAGCTCGAGCACCAAATCTAGAGCATCCTCACTCTTTATTAGTGCTTGTGTGACAACAATCGTGTCCTTTTCTATCAGAAGCAACAACCTTGACTGTGATGCTCACACTAGAGAGGTGTGGAAACGACAGCAGGGATTATGGGTTCATATTAGCCCAGTTTTGGGAAGACGATCAAAGCAGCAAATAATTGATCTTAGCAACGGGTCTTTGGGTGTATGTAACACTGTGGGCTGTTTTTTTTTTGTGGCCCCGGTTGAAGCGATTTGCTCGGATCGTTCCTTGTATTGATCTTTCTGCTTATACATAGTTCCCAGACACGCCCCCAGTATTGCATAATACCGGTTTTTCACCATATCTAAAGGCAGAAAGGCAAGATGAAAGGCAAGATGGCGCGGAGGGTCCGTCGAGCTCAGACACGAACAACCAGAGCAAATTATACGGACAAAACACGAGCTACCACAAGTTCAACAAGGAACAAGAGAAAATGGCAGTGGTCGGAGTTAAATGAGTTTTAGAAAGAAATCATGGCAGAAGAATCGGACAACTAGTCACAAGTTACTCTGATATCATTAATCATTTAATTACTACAAATAGCGCACACCGGATTCACAGCACAGCTGTCTCAATCATATCTAACCAGCTAAAAAAAGGTTTAACTAAAATAACACACAGCCAAAAAACAGTCCAAGCTGAACACAAGACCAGAACCAGCACTTTTGAGTCTTACCGTGTTGGAAGTTAGCATGTTGTTAGCAGAGCCATTGTTAGCATCTGGAGCGTGGCTCGCGGCGGGAGCTCAGGTCGGACGGATAACAACGGCGTGGATCCGTCTCGGCCGCGGAGGCACATCCCATGGGACCGACGCGTCGCCCGCACGACTTGGCTCCAGTCCTCCTTCTCCCACTGGGACGGTCTGGTGGGACCGTGAGGAGACCATTGTCGCATTAGCGAGATGCTAAGCTAACAGCATGCAAGACGGTTTGCTAAATAATGAAAAAAAAAAAAAACAGCTCTAACACACAGACAGTTGTACTCTAACATTGTTCTGACATAGTTTCACAAAATGATTTATGTAGAATATTTTGTTTACCGGCCAAAAGCACGACGTCTTCCAGAGCAGATCCGAGCCAGACTCAGAGAGAGGAGCTGCAGTCCAGCTTCTCCGATGAGATAAATCCTTCACGTTTACTTTTTTTTTGATTAACTGAAACCTGCGCGTTGCCCAAACGTCTACCCGACTGGAACACTCACTGACACAACACGAAGTAACCATTGCAATTAATTAGAAATTAACACAAAAAAAAACGTGAAAAATGAACATCCATTAAACCGCGCTGTCCCCTGTTCTGAGACTTTCAAAATGAGGGTCCACCCGGAAGTAAGACGGATGTGACGTCACATGGGAACTATGTATTGTACCAAACAGTTCACACAGATTTAGTGGACATGCCTGTGACTTACTAATGCATTGTGAACACAAAGCAATACTCGGAGAGTTTGCCTCCTCAGAGTCATCTGCCTAAAAGGAGTGGATGCCAATACAGGAAGCACCTCGCAGTGTCTTTAGTTACCCAACTTGGAGAGATGTTTGTAATGCATTCTCTGTGTTGTGCAAAGGCATTAACTGATTCCTAATTGCCGGGAATATTTCAAAGTAACAAGGAGAGAAAAGAGAAAATGAATTTGTCTTTGAGGTTGTATTGATTTGAGACCTTAAAGACGAGAGTCAAAATTGATAGCTTTGTCCAAAAGGTTTAGCTGCTAGAAGTAATCTTGTAAAAGTCACCAACAAGTCAGCACTGTGTGGAATTAAAAATCTGTATTGCATCTTGCATTCTACATACCACAAAAACATTGTTCTGTTGTCATTTTGTGGGCAAACCCACACATAGCAGCTCACCGTGCTTTGCTTCGTAGGATGCCTCCAGGTGAGCCTTCAAGTCAAAGAACATTTATAGATGTATCGTGCTCCATCCTCTGAAGCATATTTGGCAACAGAAATAGCGTCTGCCGTAGACATGTCAGGGGATTTCAAAGAGCTCTAATTGTTCTGCTTGCTGGATTATGTCTAGAAACTGCTTGAGTGGACCTCATAGGTGTGCATGACAGAGAGTTTTAGAGTGCTTTTTGCGCATGAGTATATTTCTGTCCATACATATATCTTCCTGTCTACATGCATGTCTCTGTTTTGCAAGCTGCTTTGCCGTCCCCTCCTCCTGACTCTGACAGTCTAGTTGTGACTGTGCTACGCCTGCTGCTCCGCAGTATTCAGTTTCAGGCCTCATAAATTACGTCTCACAGACACGAGATATGCGGGGCTGAGCTTTTCTCGTCTATTGCTCTTTAAAGAACAAATGTCAATAAAGCCATCAGCCCGGGAATAATTCCTTTACAGCTTTTAATAATTTTTTTTTTCAGGGATAATGACATGTTCTTTAGCACCAAATTAGACTGCGCACAGGAATTGTCTTGTGGCTCTTTACCTTCCAAGTCCCCATCATGTAAGCCTGAATCACACCGAACAGCACGAGCGCACATAAACAGCCTGATGTAAAATTCATGTCTTGTGGGATTTGTTTCGCTGTCATTAATTATCAGCAGCGGCTCCAGGTAAAGATGTAAAAGACCAACTGTGGGTCTCGTCCTTCAAGACAACAGTGTTATTGAACCAAGCTAAAACGAGCCGCACATGGATCCATAAAGACTCGCACACATTACATAAAGTAACGCCACGCTTTACTCATCTGTGCCAAAATGACCCAATATATAAACATGGGAATTCCTTCATTCGGTTTTGCCCACAAACAGAGAAACAACAGGAAATTTGCTTATCACGTTATAGCATCAAAATGGATTCCTGAATATTTTAGCGGCTGATGATAATTTCCTGCAAGCAGCATGGGTCTGTTTATTAGTATACTGGGAGGATTAGACGTGCTCGTGTTCAAAGCTGAAACTAATTAAAGCAGCTTGATCTGACTTCAAGTTGTCATTTCACGTCCCCTAATTGTAAGATTTAGGCAGCTTACGATCATGTTTTTTTTTTCTTCTAGTCTCTGTCTAGACAGGTAGACAGTTTTTAAAGCTCTGACTGTGTAATTTAGCAAATGATAATAATAATAATAATAATAATGATAATAGTATCACGAGCTATAAAATGGACAACCAGAAAACGTAGTTCTCATCATAAGATTACATTTTAATATTTTTCTCATCTTCCTCGCAGGAATGACTCAAGGGGGCTATAAAACGATGAAACTCATTCTGCTTCTTCTCCGCTGTGTCGATTGATCATCTTGCAGGATGATTTGTCTTCTGTCCCCCTTTAGCCATGTTTTAATTTACGCACTTTGTTTTGACACTGGTCACAGTCGTTTTTCAAGAGCTGGATCTCAAACTTACCCATTATATACAAGAGGTAATATTCACCATATGGCAACAGTATGCCTTTGGTGTCAGATTTCCCATAAAGAGTGACTTCACTGCCTCTTGAGAGACATGCTAGCTAATTGGTGCAGCCCTCTCCTGGATGAGTGCTATCACAGGACGCAAAGCTCTTACTGAGGGGAGTTGTTCTTTGCAATCAAAAGAAAATTGTAGCTTGTGTGGTGCAGAGGCATCAGAATAATCTCACAGATGTGCTGCCTTCTGAGGTCATTACTTTTTGAAACATAAAGTTGATGTGTTGCACGTTTGACGTTTTTGATGTTATCTACGCTTTGATTTATACTAGAGACACAACAACCGCAAACATTCACTAAGATTTTCTTTGACGTAAGTGACAGTTCTTTGAGAAATAAAAATGAACGTGCAGAGGATCAGACTGACCAAGTCCTGAATAGTATTAAGAATTTAGTATTAGATTCCATTATCTATTAAGAAATTGCTCAACAATAAAAATGAATACACAAAAATGTCCTGGTGCATGCTCAATAATTCAGGTAGATTAATGTACCCAGGTTGAGTCAGGTCCTCTGGACAGATTCTTCTTTGAACCATTTCGTCTTTTATCCAAAAGACTTCTTCAGACAGCAAAAATGTTTGTACAAAGACACGTTTTATTATTTATTTTTTAGATTATTTCAGTTGCGCAGCTAAATTAAAAGCGTAGCATTCCTCTGTAGAATACATATCCCTTGTTGTCTTTCATGCCAGAGTTTAAACTAAAATCATCTGACGTTGAGAAATGATGGACTTATAGACATTTTGGTGTTTTGCTCAAACCGTATTTGTCTTGAGCACAATCTTATGTGATATCTCACAGGACCATGTTGCTAACAGTAACAGTCATCCAGGTCAAAAATAATAATCCAACAGTGTTCAGTCAGGTCATATATAGTTCCCTTTCAGTCAAGTTCTCTCGGTGCAACATACTTGCTATGGGAATTTGCCCCCGCGCGATTACCTGAAGGAATACATTCACACCTTTACGGCTAGGGCGTCAACGTCGCGCCAGAGGCCCCGCCCTCTGGGTATTTAAGCGGCTGACGCCCATCCATCTTTCTCTTTTTTGCCCTTCACCTCGCTTAAACCTGAACTACCTCTCTTCGCGGGACTTCTCTGTTGCTTCATCGCTCAACCAGAGGTGAGCTTGCTCCCTACACAGAGCGTACAGAGAATTATTCCTGCGTACTGCTGGACTAGCAAAAGCTAGTCTGGCACATTTTCTCTTAACCCCGAAGTTTTTTCTTCTCCTCTCTCAACAGACTGCTTCGCTCGACGGCGCTAACTGCGTCACAACCGCTACCCTTGCTAATTCGTAGCGGGCTAGAAAAGCGACGCGACGGAGGAGACGTTTAAAAATAAAAGAAAAAGGATTCTGGAAGGACTCTCTCGCCTTATCTCGGACATGCCTCCGGAGAAAGGAAAACGAAAGGCAATACTTCCAAGGAAAACTAGTAGGACAGCGAGCCCAACTTCGCGTGCCTGTCCTAGCGGATGCGGGTTCTCCCTCGCAGCGACGGACACCCATGAGGCCTGTCCCGTCTGCTTGGGAATGTTACACGCAAAAACAGCGCTGGATGCGCCCGACTTTTGCCCACACTGCAGCCAGATGCTGGAGGCGGTGCTGCGGCACCGGGTTGACCTCGTCGCCAAGGCCATGGGCGCCCCAGCAGTGCCAGCGGATGCGGACACCACTGAGCCCCTCACTCCCACGCCGGAGCTCGAGAACATGGCTCTGCATGACAGCACACGAGTCGAATGGGGTGACAGCCCTGACGTGCTGGCTCCTATGGTGGACTTAACAGTTGAATTCGACACTCGAGGCATGATGAACGAGGACGAGATCTCGATTTCAGCCTCAGGCGAATTTTCCGCGGAGGACGCAGACGTCGAATTCGAGGAACAGGGAGAAGACCTCTCCCAAACCCCGGTTCCCATGCTCCCGGAAACTGACTTTTCCATCCCTGCTCTGTTCGACCTGTGCCACAGAGCAGCGGATGCGTTGCACATCCCATGGCCAGAGCCTCTGCCTTGTCAACAGGTCACGAGGCTGGCAGGAAACTATTTTTACTCAAAGCAGCAGGCCGCCACGAGGCAAAGGATGCCCATGTTCCCAGACTTCCTCACAGAACTAACTCGCACCTGGCCTCAGCCCAGAGCTCCCATGCTCTTACCACTCTCACAGTTCCTCGACGTGGACGGGATGGATGAGGTGGGAATAGCCAACGTGCCTCAAATTGAGGACACACTGGCGTCTCACCTGGCTCCCAAGTCATCCGGGACAAAACCAACTCTTCCCAGCAAAGCTTGTCGAGCTTCGGTTTCTCTGCTCGAGAAATGCTACAGAGCTCAGGGATTCGCGGCGCGCGCCATGAACGTGTCCGCATTGATGCAGGCTTACCTGGCTGAAAAACTGCAACAGCTCCAGGTAACGACGGACAAGCAAGCTGCCGCTGACTTGCTGGATGAAGCCCGTAGGGCAACAGACTTTGTGCTCCGTATGATAGGGACAACCGCTGTTGCTCAAGGCAGAGGCATGGCGGAAGTGGTCATCGCGATACGCCATCTGTGGATGACTTTAACTGATCTCCCCGAGGGACAAAAGGTGCCTTTTCTCCACCACTCGATAGAACCGACGGGATTGTTTGGGAAAGCTTTGGATCGAATTCAGACCAAGCTGGACCAAAGGCGCAAACAGGCTGAAGCTCTCCGGGTGGGCATTCCCAGGAGAAGCTTCGCCCCCCCCCAGGGAGTCTGCTGGAGGCAGACCTGCGCAACCTCGACACCGCTCGGCAACGCGTGCCCCACCGCAGAAGCGGCCGGCGTACGAGGATGAGCATCGGCAGAGACCACCGCCGGGCCCACCTCGCACCGAACACGCATGGAGCAAAAACAGGTTTGTCCCCCGCCAGGCGGTCAGACACAGGGCCTCCTCGGCGAACCGGGACGACAGACAAAAGCGTGCCTGATGAACCAGGTTCACGTCTTGACTTTACACGATCACCCGCCCACGCGGTACGGGAAATGATCTCTTCATGTCCAGACTTTATTTGTAGCACGGTACAAAAAGCTGGTAACTCTGTTGCATGCACAAATCATGTTTTTCCTGCTGTGAGTGACATAAAGTCATATATGTCGTTACACATAAGCACGAATAAAGCTAAAAAAACAGCCCCTCTCTGTTTTATTGACTCTAAAAAAAACAATAAAAAAACAACAACAACAAAACACAAGTAACTTCAGCAGAACAGGTCCCTCTGGCCTGCCAACCGTCATAAAGGGAGGGGGCCGTATCCCCCCTCTCTCTCACGGCTCACGGGATGTTAGCCTAATCAATGAGCCCCGGCAGGGTGCCTCTGCTCCGTCTGTACCGGACAGGCACAGAGGTGTCTGCAAGCAGGCCCCCCACCTCTCATGGAGACAGGTGAGGGGGGTCAGTGCTCCAGCTCCCGCTCCATTGTGAACGACAGGGCGGTCAATACACTAACCAAGCAAACACGTGACATGTCTGCGCCTCAGGGAGGTGCGCCGACAGAATCTAACGACGGGGGGCCACGTCAGGAGCCCACAGGCAACCACAAGCTTCACACGTTCACAAAAGCAATTGTGTTCAAACTGCTGTGTGCGTAAACAAATCAGAGCTGAATCAGATTCCTCTTCCTGTTATTCGAAGGGAACTAGGCTCTCTATCACCAGACAATTTAAAGTCTGCCAAGCACAAAGGATCATCTCCACGTTCTCACTTTGCAGCTGTCCCTTTATCATTAATGAGCTACACGCAATGTTCAAGCAGTGATCCGGCAGCACGTGACCTTTCTCACTGTGCTGGTTCAGCTCTGCTCTTAAACAATATTCCCCCAACGGGTGAAACACAGACACCGGCCGGTTTATCTGGTTCCAACGCTCTGTTAAGGCCGAGGACCAGTAAACTGGACCCATCCAGGAAACAAATTGGGGTCAGGAGATCTGCTCGTTTACAAAACTCACAGCTTCTCAGTCCCATGACCCCAAACAAGGAGAGAGAAAACAGACATTCTGCTCCACTTCTGTCTAATAAGGACGACAGGTTGCATCTGTCCTCGATCACTCTCGATCAGAGCAGCCTGGTAGCACATCGACAAAAAGGCCTTCTCCCCAACTTGGTTGGGCCCCAGGGGGTCACAGCTTCCAGGGCCCCTGGAGGGGAACTGGATACACCAACTGCTCTTCTTCAAGGTCAAACTTTGTCACCAGAAGAAGTAGTCTCAGTGCTTAGGCTGAGAGCTGTTAAAAATTTCAGCTTGTTAGCAGAAAAGAACAAGCTGATGGCATCAGGCCTGTCGGAAAATGTGGTAAAAACCATCCAAAGTGCTTGTGCTATGTCAACACAGTCTCTCTACGCACAGAAGTGGCATATTTTTGACGCTTGGTGCACAGAAAGAAATAGTATTTCTTACTCGTGCGACCTGGCTCAGCTCCTGACTTTCCTTCAGGACTTACTGGAAAAAGGTTGTTCTTACTCAACGATTAAAGTTTTCCTATCAGCTATTTCAGCCTGTCACGAAGGCTGGGGACACAGGACACCTGGTGCATATCCAATCATAATAAGATTTATGAAGGGCGTGCTGAGAATAAAACCACCCAGCAGGATCCTGACCCCTGGTTGGGATCTTAGCCTGGTCTTGGGGGCTCTCTGTGATCCTCCATTCGAGCCACTGAGCGAGGTTAAGATAGATTTGTTATCTTATAAAACCGCTCTACTCTTGGCCATTTGCTCGGCGAAATGCGTGGGCGACCTCCATGCATTGTCTGTACATCCAATGTGTACCAGATTCGCCCCTGACGGGTCAAAGGTCACCCTAAGGCCTAATCCTGCATACATCCCCAAGGTCTTGACTTTGAACCATAGGAGTCTGGACTTTGATCTCTCCTCCTTCCCACCTGCTCCTATCCTCACTCAGGAACAGGAAAGGCTGAAGGCTCTCTGCCCCGTGAGAGCTTTACGCACTTAGATGCAGAGAACAGCCGGATGGAGAAAAACAAATTAACTGTTCGTATGCTTTGCAGCTCCTGCTACCGGAAAGGCCCTATCAAAACAACGCCTCTCACATTAGGTGGCTGAGGCCATTAAGAGGGCGTACAGTAGCAACAGGTGCCCTCTGGAGTGCACGCTCACTCGACTAGGGGCTTGGCCACTTCGTGGTCACTGTTCAAGGGTGTACCAGTTGCAGACGTTTGTGCTGCTGCGAAGTGGAGCTCATTAAACACTTTTGCAAAGTATTACAGTTTGGATGTTACTGTGTGTGATGTCACTCAGGTTGTCCTTTCTAACACACAGTAGAAGTAGGCCTTGGGATGCCTACTGTTCAAGGGCAGACGTTCACACTAGCATGCATTTTACTGAGCATTTCAAGGGCGTGAATGAATTACGTTCCCATAGCAAGTATGTTGCACCGAGAGAACTTGACTGAAAGGGAACTGAAAGTTATGCACCATAACTCATGTTCCCTGAAGGAAGGGAACGAGGTGCAACATATCTGGCCCTTTTCAATGCTGAAAGCTCGGTGAAGTGCAATTTTGGAGAAAGATGGATGGGCGTCAGCCGCTTAAATACCCAGAGGGCGGGGCCTCTGGCGCAACGTTGATGCCCTAGCCGTAAAGGTGTGAATGTATTCCTTCAGGTAATTGCGTGGGGGCGCAATTCCCATAGCAAGTATGTTGCACCTCGTTCCCTTCCTTCAGGGAACATGAGTTATGGTGCATAACTTTCAGTTTCTTTTTTTGTTTTTGAGAGAGAGATGTTTCACCCTCCATCCAAAGGGCTTCCTCAGTCTGAGAAGTCACAAACAAACTGTTTTTTCCTCTAAGCAGTACACTCCTACAGTGGACCAACCAGTTTGTTGGTGATAAGATGGCTTCTGGGGTCTGTCCTTTCCCCATAGCCAAAGTGGTTCAAGACATCAAGGTTTGTTTTCAATCATCCAGGTAAAGAAATCTGACAATGCTCAGTCATGGTTAGGCGAAACATCTCTCAACAACAAAAATAAACTGTCCAGATGACCTGACTGAACATTGTTGGATTTTTTTACCTGGATGACTGAGAATGAACCTTGATGTCTTGAACCACTTTGGCTGTGGCAGCTTGGAAGGAGTCGACAGGGGAGAGGACAGCCCCTAGAAACCATCTTTTCACCAGCAAACTGGTTGGTCCACTGTAGGAGTCAGAGAGTCAGTCAGAGAATCTTTATTGTCATTTGCACTGCATGTGGTACATGTGATGAAACAAGATTATGTACACAGGGTCCCAGTTACATCCAACAACAAAATGTGAGAGAAAAACAGTATAACGCATATAACTAAGAAAAACATCAACTAGAAATACACTAAGCCCTAATGTAATAGGGAAACATCATTACAAACAGCAGCATGAACATGAGTCTGTATGAGCAGATGGTCATAGGTGAACACAGCAACAAGAAAACAGATCAGCATCAGCATGTTGTGATATTTTGCAGTGATTATTATTCTTATTGTTTATTTATTCATGAGTCTAACAGCCTCAGGGTAGAAGCTGTTCCTCAGTCTAGTGGTTCTACATTTGATGCTCCTCAACCTCCGTCCTGAGGGGAGTGGGGCAAAGAGTGTGTGTGCTGGGTGAGTGGGGTCTTTCATGATGCAGGTGGCCCTCTTCCTGCATCTGGAGGTGTAAATGTCTGTGATGGTGGGGAGACTGACTCCAACAGACTTCTGTGCAGCCTTCACCACTCTCTGTAAAGCTTTTCTTTCTGCAGCTGTGCAGCCTCCATGCCACACGTTGATGCTGGAGCACAGGATGCTCTCCACTGCACACCTGTAGAAGGAGGTGAGGACTGGGCTACTCAGACCAGCTCGTCTCAGCCGTCTGAGGAAGTAGAGTCTCTGATGACCTTTCTTGATCAGGCTGGTGGTGTTGTTGCTCCAGCTGAGGTTATCATTCAAGTGTACACCCAAGTACTTGTAGCTGGAGACCACTTCCACCACAGATCCTCTTATGTTCAGTGGGGTGTGGGTGTGTTTGTTCCTTCTGAAGTCCACAATCATCTCCTTCGTCTTCTTCACATTGATGTGAAGGTTATTGTCCTTGCACCAGCTCTCCAGGTGTTCCACCTCCTGCCTGTAGCTGGACTCATCATTGTTTGTGATGCATCCCACCACAGCTGTATCATCTGCAAACTTTACAATGTGACAACCTGGATGGGTGGCTGCACAATCATATGTTAGCAGAGTGAACAGAAGAGGGCTCAACACACAGCCTTGAGGAGAGCCAGTGCTGAGGGTTAAGCCCCCAGTATACCTGCGCGTACTGCCTATACGCCTCTGTACGACGTACGTACGCTGTGGCAAAAGCGTAGCCCCGCGCAGCCCCTCAGGGCACGAACGCGCAAAGCTCTTTTTTTACGACCGCGCACGCTTGCGCGGTGTCTGACCATAAACTTCCCCGGCGCCAGACTGTTTTGTATGTTACACAAATGAATTAAATTCCTCTTCTTTATCGCTGATCGGGCCTTTTCTTTTGTTTTTTTGCCAAAAGTCAAGTAATCGCTCCTCCGTTCACTCGATGACTGAAATGAATGAATTCAGGTCCTACCTGGCTGCGGGAGGTTTTAAATATTTCCTGGTGGGCTGTGGGCTGCAGGAAAAGCGCTCCCTGTTATTATTTTTATTTCTTAGAACTTTTTATAACATATAAAGTAGAAACACCGCAGCAGAACACCGCAGCGGGCTGCTCATGATGAGTTCTCGAGTTTTCTCACTGAGCTGTCAATCATTTCAGTAGGCGTGTCAGCAAGTGACCAATCAGCGACCTCAGTTTGTCCCCTCTGCGCGCAGCTGCAGAGGGGACAGCTGCAGCTGCTCACAGTACAACAAGGATTTGGAGCGAAAACGCAAGCATTTAACGTGAGAAAGTATAACAGCGAACGCATGCGCACAAAATGCGTGCGTAGAGTGGCATCCAGGTAGGACGCTCAGGTCTATTGGAGGCTTTATGGTGGAGGAGGAGAAGTTGTGAATCTTCACTGACTGTGGTCTGTTTGTTAAGAAGTCTAGTACCCAGTTACAAACGGAGGGGCTTAGTCCAAGTGTGAATAGTTTGTCCATCAGGGTTTGGGGGATGATGGTGTTGAAGGCAGATGTGAAGTCCACAAAGAGCATACGGACGTATGAGTCCTTCTGATCCAGGTGGGTGAGAGCAGTGTGGACCACAGAGGAGATGGCGTCCTCTGTTGATCGGTTCTCGCGGTATGCATACTGATGAGGGTCCTCGTTGATGTTGATGGATGTTTTGATGTGAGTCATGACCAGTTTTTCAAAGCATTTTGCGACTATCGGGGTGAGGGCCACCGGCCGATAGTCATTCAGACCAGTCACTGTAGAGCTTTTTGGGACTGGGATGATGGTGGCGGTCTTCAGGCAGGTGGGAACTGTTTCCAGGGCAAGTGAGGTGTTAAAGATGTCGGCCAGCACATCGCAGAGCTGGTCAGCGCATTCTTTTAACACTTTCCCGGGAATGTTGTCCGGTCCGGTTGCTTTGTGTGGATTAATCCTCCTTAGACTACTCCTTACTTCTGCTGCGGTCACGCTGAGACGCTCTTCATCTGGTGGTGAGGTGAGTCTGGTGCAGGGTGGTCTGTTTGGGTCTTCAAAGCGTGCATAAAACTTGTTGAGTGTACTGCTTAGTGAGGAAAATAGTTTGTTTGTAACTTCTCAGACTGATGAAGCCCTTTGGATGGAGGGTGAAACGTCTCTCAACAAGAAAAGGAAACTGTCCAGATGACCTGACTGAACATTGTTGGGTTAACATTTAACAGTAACAGTGTTTTTATAACACAGTTTTGTATTTTTATTGTGGTTTATTGTTGTACAGTATATTGTTGTCAGTACTCTATATGTTGCCTGACTAAAACGGGACAGTTGTGGCTGAGTGGTTGAGCATTTGTCCTCTTAATGGGAGAGTTGAGGGTTCCATTCTACCAGCAGTCACATGTTGAAGTGTCCCTGGGCAAGACACTGAACCCCTCATTGTGTGTCCTATCGGTGTATGAATGTGACCAAAAAGCACTGAATATTCTTTGTATAGATCTAGTAGAGTGCTGTATGTAAATGAAGCACAGATTGTGTTGTAAAGCGCTTTGAGTGTCTTGATAAGATAGCAAGGTGATATATAAGTACAGTCCATTTACCATTTAAAACAGGTCTCTTGAAAACGAGATCTTGTGACTCAGTGAGACTACCGTACCTGTATAAATAAAGGTTAAATGAAAAAAATATATTGTGAGTAACTTCCTGCAAGTTATGTAGTGCTTAAACAATGTTTCGAGGATGCCTTGCATCTACTTCCAAACTGCACTTGTGCTATATTTCTGTAAATTATGTGAGCGATTAAAAAAAATACAATTCCACAATACAAAGCACTGCCTATTCCCAATGTCACAATAATGTTCTTGCTTGTACATGCATGTGTGTGTATGTCTAACTTTAGTGTTGGCAAAATATCTCATGACCGACTGGGCTGAAATTACTGAAACTTTTTGAAAGTAATAATTTGATGTGTGGTTTACTGGTTTTTATTGTGAGCAATAAACATAAAATTAGGGATTTTTACTTTTTTCTGCACAATATAAAATGTTCTTTGCTTTAAATCATTGTTTAAAAAAAAGCCCAATACATCATGTTTGGTTTCTGAAAGATTTTTTTCTTTGACTAACAGTCAGTTATTTTAGGTTCAGAAAGTAATGCAGAAAGCAGTGGCACAGTTTTTCACTCACGTTTAGCAGAAGTTACGGGTAATAACAACCTGCATAATAAAATATCAAATAAAAGTATAGTCCAAAAAAGTTTTATGACTTATAAGCAGCAAAGTGAGCAAAAACAAATAAAAAACCTAAAATCAAGCCTTATATTCCAATGAATCTACTTTAGTTGGATGGTAGTGGTGTGACTGGTTTTGGTGAGGTCGTTACATATTTTTTACATGAACACAGTTCTTTTGAAGTACTAAAACAGCTGAAATAAGCTGAAATCACTGCAACTGTTTAAAGCTTTGAAGGAAACCTTGGAAGCCCTTGGAAGTTAATCGACAAAACACATTTTCAGGAACTGAAAAGAAGGGGATTATCTGACAGTTTGGACAACCATCCAATGATCCTCTTCTTTCATCTGACCATCTTACAAAAAATTTCTGATATCCAGTAAATAATTAGTTTGAATTTAAATGCCTTATTTAGGTTATGAAGCTGAAAAAACTTTGAAAAGTTTCCAGATTGGAAACAGTTTATTGCTGTAAATGTGTGTTTCACACACATTATTATCAATGTCGGTGAGCACCAGTGGCGCCGGATTCATTTTTGAGGTGGGGGGCTGTGGGGGTCTTTTGTCACCTTGCACTCTGTTCATACGCACCTTGAATGTCAGGTGCACATATTCAGTTTTGCCACACAGTAACATAAATGGGTACTTTCACAGCCATCAGATTTGGAAAAGTTTGCAACAAAAGTCTTTCTTTTGAAAATGAAATATATTTACGTGTAACAAACTGCAGTCATGAATAAGGTGTTCTTTTTTCCCAGAGATTGATATTTCTCTGTTTATCATTAGTAAAGCCTGTTATTAGTGAAATGCATATTTTTTTTGTCACTCTCTCATCATCGCTGTTCACAGATTTTGAGCATAACCTCAATTAATTTGCCTTGCAAGTTTTCAACTAAGATAAAATTTGATTTAATTAGCTAAACAAAGATGTGATGGCAGTTTCTGAGTGACATGCATTCAGAAATCAGAACATACCTGCTGCCACAGGTCCTGAACGGTTATTTATTTATGGTATTCAATTGTTTCAGAGATGAGAAGGTAAGATCTCCTTCTCCTCCTCTAGCTACATTTTCTCCAAAGCGACCTGCCATCGCAGCGCATTTGCAAACTCCAGCTGCTTTTGGATGAGCAAAAATAACAAACTATGCACACAATTATACACCCTGACAGCAAAAGTTATCTGCTCTGGGCCAAATATAGGTGAGCATTTGGCCTGGACCCATAAACGGACTTGGGCCTGGGGTCTCTTGTTTTCCAATGGCGCGTAACCAGCGTGGATCTAGGTCAGAGGTGGCCCACAGGTGCTATCAATACTGCGTTTGGGCCAGATGTGGCACAAATATATAATTCTCATTTGATTTTTAGGCTGATTTGGTCCAGACCCGGACCGGATCAGACGCCAAACATTTTTTGCAGGTGTCAGGCAGGCTCATGATCCCAGCCCAACCCGGTCTTTTAAGATTACAGCAGTGGTGGGCAACGCTAATCAAAAAATTAGTTCCACAATTTCTAAAACGCTTATTAATTTTTTTAGGTCCACAATTTCAAAAGCACAAATGTCTTATGAAAATTAGGGGAAGCTAATCTAATCCGCTATTTATATTCGACAATTGGTAGCCGGCAGCGTTATGCAATATTTGCACTACACTGCCAACTGAAAAGTAACTAAAATGATCCTAAAAGGATGAAATTACAAAAATCAAAGGATTTATTTAATACTTTACGTACATATATTCTATTCGGCCACAAAATTAACAAAAAAGAGAATGATCTTTTAATCCCTAAGACCACTTTTAAAATCTCAAATACACGGGTGTGTCGCCACCGCATTTATACATAAAAGTAACCCAAATACATAAAACTAACGACTCACCGTCGAGTGGTGGACACAAAACACACAATAAAATCCTCCGGCCGCGTTAATTTGGCTTGAAACAGCGGGGTTCTCTGCGGATTTATCCAACCCAGCACAACCAGCTAGCCACAGAGTTAGCGTCCAGTTCACCTCTGACCCGGAAGATGTCAAGATTCTATAGGCAGTCAACAGATTTAATGAAAAGTAACTAAAATACATAAAACTAACGACTCACCGTCGAGTGGTCGACACAAAACACACAATAAAATCCTCCGGCCGCGTTAATTTGGCTTGAAACAGCGGGGTTCTCTGCGGATTTATCCAAGAAACCCAGCACAACCAGCTAGCCACAGAATTAGCCCCCGAGTTCACCTCTGACCCGGAAGATGTCAAGACGGTGAGGGAGGGGAAAAAGGCAAAACAAGCAGCTACGGAGCCAGCATAAGAGCTTCTAAATAAGTTTATTCGTTTTTACTGATAGATAATTAGTTATTAGCGGTACTGCATTTTAAATAAAAATAGCACAAATCCGCTTATGAATTATAAAAGTTAGTCACTCCGCTGTTACGCTGACAAAAACGTTAGGTCCGCTGTAAGCGGATTAGCGCATTAGCGGTCCCAAGCGTTCATGTGCCCACCTTTGGATTACAGAAACACTGAAAAACAGACTATTTGCCCGTTGTAATAATTTGCACTGAGCTGTGTGATGCTTTAAAGGCTTGAGTCGGAGGAACGCGGTCTCAGGAGCAGGTTGATCAGGAGATGCATGCAAGCTGTTACAGACAGATGCATATTAGGTTTTATATCAGCCTGTAGAAAAGCAGAAGTTTGCTCAGGTATAGAGAGGTTTAATATTCTAAAATTCAATTACATGTGCCCTTGTATTACATTATATGTGTCTATTGAATCAACCAAGTCAGCCTATGAATCTTCTCACTTTTTCTGACACTGTGAAAAAAAAAGCACCTGCCTAATGTAATGTATCTTAGTGGGCGTGGTGTAGTGGTAATGGCAGTCGTCTCCCGATCGGAAAGTTGGCGGTTCGACTCCCGGGACCCGCTCCATGTGTCGTTGTGTCCTTGGGCAAGACACTTAACCCTGAGTTGCTCCCGGTAGGACTGGAAAGCACCTTGCATGGTAGTCTGCCGCCACCGGTTTATGAATGTGTGTAGCATTCAATATATGTGTAGCACTTTGAGATTTTCAGTAATGAAAAGTGCGTTATAAATTGAATTAATTATTATTATTATTATCTGGAACCTTTTGTTCAATATTACGTGCAGCATTGTAAGACTGGTAAATCTAAGGTCTTTTGTATAATTTTTCAGCCCATCACTACTGTAGGTAATACCTAGAGATGCACCAATCAAAGTTTTCCTTGCTGATTCCAATTTTCAGGTTTTGTGAAGCTCTGACCTGACAGTTTTTCAATTTTCTAACTTCTAAGCAACACACTAATATATGCCTTTTTTTTATAGGTATTATACAGTATTTATAATTAGATTGTGTTATTTTAAATCCCACCCATTTTCTGTACCTGTTTAATCTTGTTCAGGTTTACTGGTAGCTGATGCCCATTTCCAGCAGTCAGTGAACAAGGCACATCATCAGCTCCTCACAATCACAATAAATTATTTTACTGGAAATAATTTTGCTTAACAAAAACAGCACCAAGATACAAAGCTTCGCCCCCTGCCCTCCCCCTTTGTTGAAGCAAGGATGTAATTAATATTCTTCTGCATATTGCAGAGAGGCACTTGAACAAATAAAACCCAACTCAGAATCATGCATTTCTTCTTTTTAAAATTGGATGCAGTTTATTAACGTTCCTATTTCAAGTTCATGTATAGATTTCAAAACTGAAAAATACACAACATCACATGCAATTCCGTTTATTTATAATGCACAAATTCAAAACAAAAATGTTGTAGGGCAATGCACTATATTTATTTCTATAGGGTCTAAATTAAAAAAATATGCAGCAGTGTTCAACATGTTCTTTAAGAGGAGAAGGGAGAACCACTTGCAATTAGTGCTACTGATAGCTAAACCATGAATTTTTTCCAGTTTGATATTATTAAAATGTTTCATCTTTATGTATGTTTGTCCCCGATTATGAATTATGTCTCACATACAAAGCTGGACTTGAATATGTCATGTTAAGTGTTAAGTAGCAGCTTGTACAATAAAGGAAAACGACAGCCTGAGCAGTAAAGTGAGCTGCAGATATATCTCTGCATAAAATCCAGTTTTATTTTAGTGGCCTGTTGTGCTTCGTCTGACTTTGCACTCAGATCTCTACACTTTTCATTTAAAATGGAAAAAGCTCATCGAGTTAAAAGAAAATGTATTTTAAGTCAAAGAAAATAAGTCCAGTTACCTTGTTTTTAAATTCTTACGATCTAACATGTCCTGGATGACTGAATCTCCACAGATCATTCTAAATAAATACCTTATAGATACACTATCATGTAGAGCTGGGCCGTATAATAATAATAATAATGTGTTTGTCTGTCATCTGTGTATGTTTCCCATACACAGACGAAATTCGTCTCTGCATTTAACCCAACCACCACCAGGTGGTGCAGTGAGCAGCCAGAAAGCGCTCGGGGAGCTGGAGAATTAGGTGTGCACTCATAGACACCCCAAGGTGTGTAGTGGCCGGGACGCGAACCCGCGTCCTTCGGGTCCCAAGTCAAAAGCCCTGCCACTACACCATCATATCGTTACCGGTTTTACCGGTATAAAAAGCTTTCCCGGGCAAAAAAGTTACATCATGTTATGCTAATTTCATGACGTACGTAAGGGCGCCCCGCCCCCTTAACAAACGAGCGCTTCAAACCAACAAACTGAACTGCGCACCTCCCCTCCACCAGTCTGCGTGCAATACATAGTTCCCATGTGACGTCACATCCGTCTTACTTCCGGGTGGACCCTCATTTTGAAAGTCAGAACAGGGGACAGCGCGGTCTAATGGATGTTCATTTTTCACGTTTTTTTTGTGTGTTGATTTCTAATTAATTGCAATGGTTACTTCGTGTTGTGTCAGTGGTTGTCCCAGTCGGGTAGACGTTTGGGCAACGCGTAGGTTTCAGTTAATCAAAAAAAAAAGTAACGTGAAGGATTTATCTCATCGGAGAAGCTGGACTGCAGCTCCTCCTGTCTATGAGTCTGGCTTGGATCTGTGTGTTATTTTAGTTCAACGTTTATTTAGCTGGTTAGATATGAATGAGACAGTTTTCACATCTTTTTTGGATTTAAATCTGTGAAGCTCCTCGTTGTGCGCTCCTCGTAGTAATTAAATAATTAATGATATCAGAGTAACTTGTGACTAGTTGTCCGATTCGTCTGCCATGATTTCTATCTCAAAATCATTTAACTCCGACCACTGCCATTTTCTCTTGTTCCTTGGTGAAGGTGTATTAGCTCGTGTTTTTGTCGTATAATTTGCTCTGGTTGTTCGTGTCTGAGCTGGAGGGACTCTCCGCTCCAGTGCTAACTATGCTAACCTCCAACACGGTAACACTCAAAAGTGCTGGTTCTGGTCCGTTTTCAGTTTGGACTCTCAAAATCATTTAACTCCGACCATTTTGCTCTTGTTCCATGGTGAAGCTGTGGTAGCTCGTGTTTTTGCTCTGGTTGTTCGCGTCTGCTTGTTCGCTATCTTGCCTTTCATCTTGCCTTTCATCTTGCCTTTCTGCCTTTAGATATGGTGAAAACCAGGTATTGTGCAATACTGGGGGCGTGTCTGGGAACTATGTATACTTGCTAGCTAAAATGCTAAAAACAAACAACTCGCATCTCTCTCAGCTTCTGTCCCCCTGCTTAAACTCCAGGTAGAGAGAGCTCAAATGCCCCCCGCCCCCCCACTCTGAGCAGTCAGTGCTGTGTGTCTCCCCCGCTCAACCGTCTTTACAAACACGTGCGGCTCCACGGACCAAGAGTCAGGTAATCAGAGACAGATCATCTAAAAAAGCTAAGTCTGGTCCTCTGGACATGTCCAGAGGACCAGACTTAGCTTTTTTATATTTTTCTACCTGGATTATTGAGCATGCATCAGGGTGTGCAGAGACAGATCAGTTAAAAAAAAAAAGAATAATTCCTGCATGAATAGATAAGACTTTTTCAATCTAAATAACAGATCATTTTTATTTTTTTATTTTTATACTTGGGAGACTGAATACTTTACTAAATAAAGTAATTTCAGTAAAATTACCCCTTGTTGTTTTATTTTATATACATAATACTGCAAAGCAACATGTTAAGTTAATTTTGTCAAATTAAAAAAATAAAAAATGTTTTTTTTTTTGTTTTTTTTTGTGTGGTTATATCACGAAATTTATCGTTATCGTGATAATGCTCTGAAATATCACGATATAATTTTTGAGCCATATCGCCCACCACCTGCGTTTTGAACCCAGGGTACAGAACAGACTTAGAGAACTCAAGGATAAAGTAAAGTATATCTATATTAAACCAAAACTCAAAACAAAAAGCTAACGTGGCAGCAAAACCTACATACAACACAGGATCAGGGAGACATGGAGGAAACAGAGCATGGCAGCTGTGGAAAGCACAATCCACAGACAACCAGTAAACACAAAGACGCTGAACTTAAAGGGACACTAGACATAATGACAAACACCTGGTGTGATTGGGATTGGGAGCAGGTGAAGCAAAGAGCTGTTACATGAAGGAAATAACACTGAGGAAGTACAAGTCCATAAACATAAGAATCTAAAGAAAGAACACAAGACAGACACAGAGTCTCACATTAACAAATACAGGTAATCCCCGACTTACAAGCGAGTTCCGTTACTACGACTATCTCATCCATCCATCCATTTTCGTCCGCTTATCCGGGGTCGGGTCGCGGGGGTAGCAGCCTAAGTAGGGAGGCCCAGACTTCCCTCTCCCCAGCCACATGGAGCAGCTCCTCTGGGGGAATCCCAAGGCGTTCCCAGGCTAGCCGAGAAACATAGTCCCTCCAGCGTGTCCTGGGTCTTCCTCTGGGCCTCCTCCCGGTGGGACATGCCCGGAACACCTCCCCAGCTAGAGAACGACTATCTCGTAAGACGAAAATCTCGTAAATCGGGGACTAACTGTATATATACCTATATACCGCCCGAGCCGCTACTGATACACGTACATGTGCGGTAATGCCTATCCTAACACTTTAAAACATTTTAAAAGAACATACAGTACATAAAAAATTAATTTCTTACTTTGAGCTGCAGCTTCTCTCGTCTGTTTGCCTGTTAGCTCCGCTGTTAGCTCTGCTGTTAGCTCCGCTGCGTTACGTCCGAGCTCCGTAGTTTGCTGCAGCACCACTCAGTTTAAACTGTTTACAGGAAGGACTGTTAGGATGTTAACTTCATACATTTGGAGCCAGAAAAAGTTTTAATAACTTACCGAAAGCTGTCTGCGCGCGCCGCCATTAGCTGCACCTGTTAGCATGTTAGCCCCTCCAAATCCGCGGCTGCTGTTGGGCGTTAGCTGCAATTTAGCATTGGCCCATCCAAAAAGGCTCTCGGCTTTGTTTCTCCAAGTTAGCTCGGTGTCCCCCGATATCTTCGTCTGCCAGGCAGACATTGCGGCGAGCTTCAGGAACCTCTGATCGCACAAAGCCGGCTGGAGCTACGAGGCTAATGTTAGCTCGTTGCTAATCCGGTCCGGCTGGCTGTCTGTTGCTTCACGCGGTCCACAATGTCGTTTTCCTTCGTCCATCCGTCCTCCACAAAACCACCGTTCAGCTCCAGATCATGTATCCGAGCGCAGGAACCTCTGATCGGATTCGGACAAAGCCGGCTGGCAGGAGCCGAGACCGTAGTGAAATGGAGATCACCGCCGGCTGGCAGGAACCGAGACCGTAGTGAAATGGAGGTCACCGCCGGCTGGCAGGAGCCGAGACCGTAGTGAAATGGAGATCACCGCCGGCTGGAAGGAGCCGAGACCGTAGTAAAATGGAGGTCACCGCGGCATTCCCGGAAATGGCAGGAAGTTGCGCAATTATGAATAAAAATTATTATTTTTATAATTATTATTATTTATAAATCCTTTAAAACAACCACAGCTGCAACAGAGTGCTGTACACATGAATTTAAGAACATTTAAACACACAAAAAAAATTAATTTCATATTTTTATTAAATATGATAACCTCTTAAAGTCGGAACCTCGTAGGTCAATGTCCTCGTAAGTCGGGGACCCCCTGTAGTCCTGGATTGGCCAACCATTGCTTAAGCTCAAAACTGACTAGTTCTAGTCACCAGCAAATTAAATAATGCAGCTCAGGTAAAAACCTAAGCCCTTATTGCCAGCCGGTCACGTAAACCATTCATAAGCCATTAGTTGTGCAAGGCCAGAATGTATGTGAGGGCACCACGGCCGAATAAGTGTGAGGCAATTGTCCTGGGCTTCTGTCAGGTGGAAAAAGGTCACTGCATGAAATGTAGCGTTTCTTTTTTTTTCTTTGTAGTGAACGTCTCAGCAACGCTACTTCCCCGGCTGAGGTGGCCTCTTGGCCTCATCAAAGATATCAGCTTTGTAATAAGCTCAAATATTTTACCTTGAATGGAAAAGCAAAGATCCCCCTGACCCTCTGATTGGTGTGAAAAGAGAACTGTCGGCTCTGTCACCATTCTCTCCCAGGAAAATGGAGATACTGTACTGTAGGTGTCAGATGATGGAGTGTCAGATGGCATGATATTGCATTTTCCAAAAGCACCCAGGGAACATGAAGACTAGAGAGTCTTGTACGGGGACAGACATCATTGTGGGAAGGTGCTTTTATCTCAAAATGCAATCAGGCGGTTGTAGTTAAAAATGTATGGCCATTCATGCAGCAGACAAAAAGCCTTAGATATCCATGTTGGCACACATACACACAAACAGTCACTGTGTTTTCTATTTCATCCTTATTGGCTCTTCATACTGTATTAAATTTATAGATTTCCTATTTCTGCTCTCATTTCCTAGTTATCTCCAGGCACTCTACAGCAGATATCAATCTGTGTGCAAGCAGAGATTTTAAGCAGGGGCACACCTGAGTAATGGAGCAAACACAAGCGTGCTTGCACACAGGCACATGTGCAATCACACACATGGATTTGCTTGGTAGGCGTGGACAGTGGAAATGCATTATTGCTGATGTATAGTTTTTTGCTCGTGGCAGTGCAGTTCTCCTTCCGCGCACTAGCTTTATCAAAGGGAAAGAAAAGAACAAGGCTGGGGAAAAGGTAAAACGCAGATGGGCTTTGTCTTCATTGTTGACATTTAATCAACCCAATACCGAGTCTGCTTAAAAGAAATCACTGCTGTGTGAAAGATTGCCCCGCTGCTGTTGCTTGTCTTACTTATTGGCTTAAGTGAAATGGAAATAGTGCAAGATAGTGTCACATTGGAAGGTTTGTCTTGATTATTTTGTGAGGGAGCAGAGCAGAGGTGAAGTTAAACCCCCATGATCCTTTTATTTTTAGGCATTTTAAGCAGCAGTATTTTTGCAGACGCCAACAAGTCTGACTTGAAACTGCTGCAGTTTCTCCACTGATAGAACCATCAGGAGTTTGACATTTGGGACTTGAGCTCTAACAGATTTACTTTTTTTCTTCTTCTTTTTTTTTCTTTAGTTCCAACGATTGAGGATGTTTCACTCTCATCACCTATGCCCAAATCTACCACGGTGTTCACTACCACAACCCTGCCTGCCATGAGGGGGCGCGGGGACACGACGATAGCAGGGGCAGATCCAAGAGATGGAAGAAATCCTTTTGAGGACAACCACAGCTCAGTAACATCTGAACCCACCATCCCTGAGCTGCCTCCGACACCCAGACGCTTTTGCGAGGCCACTAGGAGGAGAACCATCGACTGGCCCCAGACACACACCGGGACCACCGTTGACAGACCCTGCCCTAAAGGAACCAGGGGTAAGATATATTTGCGTTCATGTGGATGAATAATGCTCAGGCTTTTGTGACTATGAAGTCATGAAAATTTAAATTCCATTTGTTTTTCCACTTCAACACTACACATATAAGAAAAAGAAAATATGTGTTAGGTATCAATTGTTTTGTTGGGTACATATTTAGATTAGCTTCTACTGTATATTAGTCCATTTCAAGGGATATTAAACCAGCTGTTTTTACACTTTACTTTAAGTCTGCAAACCTTAAAGTTCTGTCAGATTTCCCTTTTATCAGAGATCAAATAAAATAATTTTCCTTCTTTTCTCAAATGTCAGTTTATTCCTTTTGAAGCTTTCTTTAGTGCACATCTATGTCACTGCAGTAAAATATAAATTACAAGGCTTTCTGTCAAAGGTGCACAGGATAACACCAATAAAAACATTAATTCAGTACAATTAGGTGCATTTCACAATATGATGTAATCCGGTGCAAGTACACCACAAGCCCCGGCCTTTAAGACTGCCATACTATAGGTCTGAATCAATTTTTATGACATTTTTCAATTACCAAAAAAAAAAAAGAAAACTACAGGTAGTTTTCAAAGTTGTTTTCTGTTTTTGGTTTTTCTTTTGAATCATGTTGACTTCACTCTGTACACTCACAATTGTGTTTGCAATCACATTTTTAGCATAAGTTATTCATAAAGCAAGACCCAAAGTGCTTGACAGAATGTGCTAAATGATTTCTGTTTGTGCGCATGTTAGCGCTGCGTTCATTCCTATTTGTCTGCAATGAGTTGATAACATTTTTGTCTCAGCAGCAAGTCAGTTTTAAAACCATGTGAAGGCATGATTAGAGCCTTTCAAGTCCACCATCAGAAAAGCGAAATTACAAAACTCATTTTTGTTGTTTTCTTGTAATTTCCAAATCCATTTCTCCTTGAAATGAAAGTACCGGTACACAATTAGCAGCAGACGGAGAACAAATACAGCTACCTGTGCATTCAAAGAAAATACACACAAGACGCTAATTACGATGATGAACAGTTGATTTTGTTTTTACAGATGATATTAAATATTCACAGGTAAAAATTCTGGCTGTGATTCATGTCAGCAGTGAGGAAAATAAAAAAAATTTATTTACTTGAGATAATCTAATGCTGCTGCCAAAATCTTACATAAATTACCTTCACAGCCTTTCACTGAATGTGACGGGCTTTCAATATATTAAACGAGGCTCAGTAGGAAAAAAAATCTGACACTATTGAAAAAGTAACATCTAGTATCTTATGTGTTTTTGTCAGTAAAGTGGGGTGTATTTACAATACAATACAATACAACTTTATTTATAAAACACTTTAAAACAATACCGTTGGCCAAAGTATTTTGATGCAACTGCATGTGAAATATTGGAGTAAACAGAATGTGTACACAGTAGTCCTTCAGTTATCGCGGGGCTTACATTCCAGACACCACCGTGATATGTGAAAATCCACGAAGTAGAAACCCTATATTTATTTTAACATGTTTATATATATTAAGGCTTTATTAACCCTTCCCACACTCTTGCAATGTTCTAAACTCCTAAACCTACACACTTTCAACAACATGCATATATGTACTGTACAGTACTGCAACATTTTACTCACCAGCTCTGCAGACTAGCAGCTCGGTTCCGGTCGGGCTCGGTTCTGGTTCTGCAGCCCTACCCTGCAGCGACGAAGCCCACCACCCCGTCCAGGGTGATGTGCGCATGGATAATTGAGCTTCAGGATTATTTGACTTTCCTGCCAGTTCTGTGAGCTTAATAAATAGATTCTTACTTCTGACTTTACGTTTCAAATGTAATCCTCCATTTTGGCAGAAAGCATCATGCCAGAAGCACTGTTGGCTTCTGGGTAGTGTAGTTCTTTTGACCTGCATTACAGTGTAGGCTTATTGAAAGAAAACTACAAAATGGAAGTGCCTGTCCGAAGTTTTTATTATTATTATTTTTTTTACTTTTTATTCCATACCGTCTCAATCGCATGAGTAATATTAAAGTTAACGATCGTGTGTCGTGAACAATCTTACTTTGAAAAACTGCGAAAGACCATGTCCACAAAAGTCAAACCACAAAGTACCGTATTCGTCTGTCTTTAATACGCTCCTGTATATAATACGCTTTGACCAATTATTGCCAATAAACCAGAAAAAAACATACATAATACGCTTCGGTGTTTAATACGCATCTATTATACGTCACCGCTACGCGCCGCATCAGCGCCTCGTTTGCCCTGCTTAAAATTGCGGCCACAGAAGCGTCAGCACGGAAGGACTTTACAAGATTAAAATGGTAAAAACTATTATTTCTTTCCTGAGAAAAAATATATTTCTTAGCTGACGTTATAGCAAAAGGGTTCCCGAGCTTAACCGTTCCTTATGCCAAAATTACACTACATACGGTCCGCTCCGCTCCGCAGGTCGCAGCTGAGCGTCTCAAACTCCAATTTCCACTTCCTCCGCTCAGCTCAGGTCCGCCTGCATGCGCCGCTCCTAGACGCATGCGCGGGATTTGCGGGATCGCGCGATAAATCAAGTGATAAATAAGTAAGTCAGAACAAAACAATTCATTCGGTGGAAGAAGGAGAACAACAGTAGAGACTGCTGCCTTGATCTTCTCTCGTAAATGAGCGACAGGACATGGTTTGAGCAACAGGAAGTGATGTATTACATTTCAGAATAAAATACTTTATTTATTTATTTATTTCTTGTATTGCGTTTGTAGGCGTAGTCATAAATGATAGTTTGACAGCATTTTTGTACAAATAAATCCGTATAGAGCTAGGATTAAGTCCGCCCGTGGTGATTTTATTTTGTAAATACGGAAGTTGTGCTCGTTCCTTTTCCTGTTGGTGCGACGTAATCTTCAAAAGTTGACTCCGGCACAGCTCCGGCGTCCGGCAGAAATAGAAAAATTTCTAATTTTGACGGACTGCCGTCCGCTCTCCGCAGCTCGCCGCCGCCGTGCGGAGCCAGTGTAAATTCTGTCATTGATTATAATGGGTGCGTATTTGCTGCGGAGGTCGGACCGGAGCGGGGCGGAGCCGGAACGCGTGTGGTGTAATTTTGGCATTAATCAATTCACGAAATGGTCATATCTGCTAAATTTAAATTGTTTCGGTTTGACTTTTTCCAAACAGCCTCGGGTGCGCTACGAAAATAAATTATAAATAAATCGAATTTTATCTCAAATGTCTTCTACAGGTCAACAGTCTGTAAATTGAAGCCATATAATTACACTCTGTAAGCAGAAAAAATATCCAACGAGTGGTTTAAGAGTTGTTTATCTAAACAGTAGGTATCTGTTTATGGTAGCTAACAGCTAACATGCTAAAAGCAATTTTTTTTTAGCTCTAAATATCTTCTGCAGCTAACAGGTTGTAAATGACCACCAAATAATTACACTCTGTAAGTTTCAAGAAAATCTGCGGTGTGGTTTATGAGTTATCTTGCTAAAAAAAAAACGCTAACAACAACACAGCTAAATGGTAGCTACCTCCAGAGCAGGGAGCCGGGCAGCGACATTCAGTCCGAGCAGAGGAGGCTTTTTTCGGACACATGACGGTCGGTGGACTCTCTGGAAGTGTCCACTAGCGGACAAAAGTGGTACTGCACCATTTTTAGGCCAAAATGAAAAACGGCGAATCAGAGTCAAAAATGGGTCTAAAAATATGGGAAAAAATCCATAGATAATACGCTTCGGTGTATAATACGCAGGACATTCAAATGAGCAAAAAACCAGCATATTATATACGACGAATACGGTAGTGAGGGACTACTGTATGTCCCTTACCTGTCTTCCCAAACACCAGCATGTCAGTGATGGCTGCCCATCTTGAGCCCGGTTCTGCTGAAGATTTGTTCTGTTAAAAGGAAGTCATTCCTTTCCACTGTCACTAATGTGCTGCTCAAGGTGGAAGATTGTGAAAATTAAAGATTCATTCATTCAACCTTTATTTAGACAGGTTAATTCCATTGAGCCTCAGGGACTCATTTACAAGAGAGACCTGATTCAACGCAAACTGCTGGCTTTCTTAGGCCCTGTTTACACGGACACTGTGTGGGGGAAACGGATGTTTTGGGTATGTTAATTAGGTGAAAAGTTTTGCATTGACACGGTCGAATTCTGTGGATACGACTCTCTCCCCCTCCACCCCCCGTCCTCATGATTTCATTGTAGTTACCATGCTGGGCCATTAGATGGCGCTGTGATTTTTGGAACCTTCACTACTGCGCATGCGCTGCCTGAGGTAAACAGACCAGCTGCTTTGTCTGTTTTCCTCTGGCTAAAATCAGCTAACTACAAGTTGTTGTCAACAAGTTAACAACAAGTTAAAGCTGGAATTTGGATAAGAGTCAACAGATTTGAGTCAGTGGGACTCTCTTCATCTAACAAGCTGCACACCACACACGCTGAGCCTGTGGACCAGAACCAGAACCGCTGAGTGGACTGTGGACCAGAACCGGACTTTCCAGCGTGATAAACAGCTGACTTACAGCAGGTAAATCAACGTTCTTAATATAATGTTTGCTTGTGTTTACTTTGATCACACAACAACTGAGTTTTTATTTATTTATTTATTTCTGCCAGGTGGAGAAGCTGTCGCTCCAGCAGGCAGACGGTTCGGCGGTTCTGATGGGTCCAGATGAACACACAGCACGAGTCCAGTTCATTAACATAGTTACAGTTCGGTTCACGTGTTTTAATAGTGTGTTCAGTTTAATTCTCAGTGTTTGTGTTTAAACTTTGGTGCTGAATAAATAAATAAATAAATAAAAAATAAACCTGCTGTCTTCATTTTCACAGCACGTTACGCACTGTTTAAAAAATGTAACGAGTCCAGATAGATACTGTAGTTCAGATAAATTTACATCTCCCACGCCAACATAAATACTGTTTATTATTGTTAAACTGTTATATTTTGCAACGTGACACGTGAAATGTCAGACTGTCCACGCGCATGCGGGCTGCGCGCATGTGGTTGACACAAAAGCTCCACGGGAGATGTTTACATTATCAGCGGGGGGTCAGCGAAAAACTTCCACCTTGAGAGCAGGATCAGAAAAGTATCGGTGTCATCGAGGGGGGCCAGCAGCGTCGTGTAGGCGATAAGCAAAGTCGCAAAGAAAAAGTAGCGGTTACACTCAAAATACGCGCCGTGTAAACTGGCCCTTAGATATGTAGTGGTACACATTTATCTCGGTGGTACGCCTGTTTCTCTGAAACTGTCCGTGAGACACCTTTTCTTGAAAACCTTCAAGAGAAGACAATGAACACTGTTTATTCCATTAATTTGAATCCAGGACACAAACTAAGGCCCTGTTTACACGGACACTGTGTGGGGGAAACGCAACTTTTGGGTATGTTAATTAGGTTGAAAGTTTTGCGTTGACATGGGCGAATTCTGTGGATACGACTCTCTCCCCCCACCCCCCGTACTCATGAATTTACTGTAGTTACCATGCTGGGCCATTAGATGGCGCTGTGATTTTTGGAACCTTCACCACTGCGCATGTGTGCAGCCTGGGGTAAACAGAGCACACGAGGCAGCCTGTTTTCCTCTCTGGCTAAAAGTTCAGCTACTACAAGTTGTTGTCAACAAGTTAACAACAAGGTAAAGCTGGAATTTGGATAAGAGTCAACAGATTTGACACCAAGTGGGGCCGCTTCATCTGCACACCAGTTGCTGACTGGACCGGAACCGAGTCAACATGTCTGACTTTAGTCCGTGAGAATCAGCTGATTTACAGCAGCGCTACAAGGTAAACCATGTTCTTAATAATGTTTCCTTGTGTTTAGTTCGATCACAGAACAACCAACTGAGGTTTTATTTTTATTTTTTTCCTGCGAGGTCGAAGCTGTTCCACGAAGCGGACCGGCGGTTCGGATGTGGGTCCAGTGGGATGAAAACAACAGAGTCCAGTTCATTAAAGTTCGGTTAACGTGTTTTTAAAAGTGTTCAATTTAATTCTCAGTGTTTGTGAAGATTCTCAGTCGTCCAGGACATGATGAAATCAAAAAAGGCGTTCAATACAGGATCAACTGGACTTTATTTGTTGCAGAAAACGTTTCGACTTCTGTCCAGAAGTCTTTTTCAATTCTGAATGGAAGCTG
>JBBPBX010013483.1:34725-52322 GCA_038048925.1 Garcialebias charrua
GTAGAAATGTTTCGTTTTTTGTCCGAAAGACTTCCTCAGTCTGAGATGCTGTATTCAGCTCAGTCTTATAAATAGCACCCTCTCACAGTGGATCAACCAACGATCCATCGTTAGGCTGATGGTCCTCCTTGATTATGTGAGCAACTGGTTTCGGCTGTCATCAGCAAACTGGTTGATCCACTGTGAGAGAGTGCTATTTATAAGACTGAGCTGAATACAGCATCTCAGACTGAAGAAGTCTTTCGGACGAAAGACAAAATGTTTCTACTTTTTTGTTTTGTTTTGTTTTTTGAATGTCCAGAGGACCAGACTTGGCTTTTTTTAGATTTTTCTACCTGGATTATTGAGCATGCATCAGGGTGCTTTCAAAAATACTACAAAACATTATATTCCCAAACACAGACAAGCAGCGACAACCAGATTGATGCGTTTCTGGATCAGATCAACCTTACAACGATTACTGACCAACAAAATGAGAAATTAAAATCTAAAATAACAAAAGAAGAAATTCAATCAGCAATCAGGAGAACAAAAGGAGGGAAGTCTCCAGGGACCGATGGTTTTACTACAGAATGGTACAAAAATATGCATGATCAACTAATTCCAACATTAATGAAAACGTTCAACTGGGTTCTGGAAAACAAAAACATCAAACCCTCATGGAGAGAAGCAATGATTTTGGTCATTCATTCATTCAAACTTTATTTAAACAGATAAGTCTCAATGAGCCTCGAAGCCTCATTTACAAGTGAGATCTGTTGGACAGACAATAAAAGTGGTGAAAAATAACATAGGGTTGGGAGACAAAAAAATCCTAACACATTTTGACCTCTGAAGGTCAAAAATATGGTAATTAAAAAAAGTCTTGTACCCAAGCACATAGTGATGCCGACATTACGCAGAGGGCGGGTGGGACTCAAGGCGGTTGAGCAGCCAGCTCGTCTTTGCACACTCATAGGAGGGGGAAGCTGCCGAGGACGGCCAGAGGCAAATAGTCCTGAAATGATGACAGAATGTTTATTTAGCTGTGCTCCTCTGAAAAGTCAGTGGAATTAATCAGTAGCAGGTTTGGGAGGGTGAGAGCATCACGTTTACAAAACTTCTCAGGCGTGTTGAGATAAGACGACCTGTCAAGGCCAGTTGGGGAGCCGGATGTCAGATAAACACGATTGTTTCTCCGGTGGTGGATGAGATTCTTAGGGCTCTGGATGTTGTGGGGTTGTGTTGGCTTACGCGACTCTGCAATATCGCGTGGACATCGGGGGCAGTTCCCTTGGATTGGCAGACTGGGGTGGTGGTTCCCCTATTCAAAAAGGGGGACCGTAGGGTGTGTTCCAACTATAGGGGGATCACACTCTTAAGCCTCCCTGGTAAGGTCTATTCAGGGGTTCTGGAGAGGAGGGTCCGTCGGATAGTCGAACCTCGGATTCAGGAGGAGCAGTGTGGTTTTCGTCCTGGTCGTGGAACACTGGACCAGCTCTACACCCTCAACAGGGTCCTGGAGGGTGCGTGGGAGTTTGCCCAACCAGTTTACATGTGCTTTGTGGACTTGGAAAAGGCATTCGACCGCGTCCCTCGGGGGGTTCTGTGGGGGGTACTCCGGGAGTATGGGGTACCAGGCCCATTGATATGGGCTGTTAGGTCCCTGTACGACCGGTGTCAGAGCTTGGTCCGCATTGCCGGCAGTAAGTCAGGCTCGTTTCCAGTGAGAGTTGGACTCCGCCAAGGTTGCCCTTTGTCACCGATTCTGTTCATAACTTTTATGGACAGAATTTCTAGGCGCAACCAAGGTGTTGAGAGGATCCGTTTTGGTGGCCTTAGAATCGCTTCTCTGTTTTTTGCAGATGATGTGGTCCTATTGGCTTCATCAGATCGTGATCTACAGCTTTCGCTGGAGCGGTTTGCAGCCGAGTGTGATGCGGCCGGGATGAGGATCAGTTCCTCCAAATCCGAGGCCATGGTCTTGAGCCGGAAAAGGGTAGCATGCCCTCTCCGGGTCGGGGAGGAGGTCCTGCCCCAAGTGGAGGAGTTTAAGTATCTCGGGATCTTGTTCACGAATGAGGGAAAACTGGAGCGTGAGATCGATAGGCGGATAGGTGCAGCATCCGCAGTGAAGCGGGCGCTGTACCGGTCTGTCGTGGTGAAGAGAGAGCTGAGTCGAAAGGCAAAGCTCTCAATTTACCGATCGATCTACGTTCCCACCCTCATCTATGGTCATGAGCTTTGGGTTGTGACCGAAAGAACAAGATCTCGGATACAAGCGGCTGAAATGAGTTTTCTCCGCAGGGTGTCTGGACTCTCCCTTAGAGATAGGGTGAGAAGCTCAGTCATCCGGGAGGGACTCGGAGTAGAGCCGCTGCTTCTCCACATCGAGAGGAGCCAGTTGAGGTGGCTCGGGCATCTGGTTAGGATGCCTCCTGGACGCCTCCCTGGTGAGGTGTTCCGGGCATGTCCCACCGGGAGGAGACCCAGAGGAAGACCCAGGACACGCTGGAGGGACTATGTTTCTCGGCTGGCCTGGGAACGCCTTGGGATTCCCCCAGAGGAGCTGCTCCAAGTGGCTGGGGAGAGGGAAGTCTGGGCCTCCCTACTTAGGCTGCTACCCCCGCGACCCGACCCCGGATAAGCGGACGAAAATGGATGGATGGAAATCAGCTGAATTCAAATCGTTTCACTACGCCGGCTCAACAAAACGAACACGCGAAGCAACAGACATGCAGTGAAGCGAACAGGCCTTCATCTCTTTAAAGTTTAGCAAGATAAACCCCTAAAAATATATTTGTTAGCTGACATTATAGTAAAAGTGTGTCTCAGTTTAACTTTTCTTAATAAATGCACTTTGATGGTTAAAACATGGTAAAATGACGCAGATGAAATAAAGCAGCTTTAAAATTACTACACGCCCACCCGCCCATAATGATGACAGAAACAACTATTTATTTTATGGTTTTTATTCAAACACATTGAACTCTTCGTCTTCTGTGTCGCTGGCGAAGAGTTCTGCCAGTGACTGAGGAAGGTTATTCAGCGCTCCTGCGTCTTCCTCGTCTTCCTCCCCGGGGCTGTCGGAGTCATCCTTAGCTCCAGCTGCTCCAGCCACTCCGGCTAACGATGCGATCCCAGCCTTTCTGAACCCCGACTGGATCGTTTTTTTGGTCACAAAGGTCCACGCTTTGTCGATCCAATCGAGGACTTGCTGAAAAGTGGCGTGTCGCATCCGTCCTGTAGCTGTGAAACTGTGCTCCCCGCTGACCATCCACTCCTCCCAAAGGCGCAGAGCTGTGGTTGACAGAGATGTCCAGTGGCTGAAGGACTTTTGTTAATCCTCCAGGGATGATGGCAGGAATGGTGTTGCAGCTTTTTATTTTGTCTTTGAATTACGGCGTGATGTACGCGCGCATACTATCCAACACCAGCAGGGCTTTCTTTGTTTAAAAAAAAAACATCTGGCCGCTTAGTGAAGCACTTAACGAGCCACACCGCCATTATGTCCGTGTCCATCCATCCTTTTTCATTCACCGCCACAACCATGCGCGGGGGAAACTCCTCTTTAGGCATGGTCTTGCGCTTGAAAATGACCATGGGCGGGAGCTTTCTTCCATCTGCGCAGCAGGCCAGCACCACTGTGAAGTGGGACTTCTCGTGGACAGTGGTGAGGATGTTCACAGTTTTCTCACCTTTCTGGGCCACACTCCATCCCATGGGGATGTCAAAAGTGAGGGGCACCTTGTCCATATTAATAATATGGTCTGGCGAGACGTGGTGCTCCTGCACTTGACGGTCCACAAACGCCCGGAAACTCGCCACCTTCTCCTCAAAGTCCGCCGGCAGCTTTTGGCACATTGTGGTGGAAGCTGATGGAAAGTTGGTGGCGGCGCATGAATCTGAAGCACCACGACGGTCCCCCAGCAAACTCTGTGATGTCCATCTCCTTAGCTATGGACATTGCGTGCAGCCGTAGCTGCATAGTGGACAGCCCTCTGCCAGACGCACGCTCCTGCAGAACTCATGTCTTCACCCTTTCCTCCAGCTCTGGCCACCAGGCCTTGCACCCGCGGTTCGCCCTCTTCGACCGCTTCATGGCCGTGAGAGAGCCCTCCGCCTTCCTCTATCACGGACGAGCTTCTCACTCACCCCGAAATGACGGTCGGCTGCACGGTTCCCGTGTTCTGCTGCGTATTTGATAACCTGCAGCTTGAAATCTGCAGCATAGGACTTCCTTTTAGGTGGCATTTTCTTTCTTTGTTCTCTCTCGCTGTTCTGTTGTTCGCTGTTGATGCATTCTCCAATGCACACTCACGTATTTGGCGCGGGGTGATGGGATTTTGGCGGCTCTGAATACACAAATAATGGAAAACGCCTACAGGAACGCTGCAGCCGTCAGCAGCCTAGAGGGCCCTTTAGCGCTCTTAGCGGCCGAAAGTGGTACTGCGTGAGCCCCTAACGGCCGAAAGTGGTACTGCCTGCGCCCCTAGCGGCCAAAAGTGGTACTGCCTGTGCCCCTAGCGGCCGAAACTGGTACTACCTGTGCCTCTAGCGGCTGAAAGTGGTACTGCACCTTTTTTTATTTTGCCAAAATGAAAAACTGTCATATCTCAGCCAAAAATTGGTCTAAAAAATGGGAAAAATTCCATAAATATGTTGCTTCACCCTATAAGTTGCAGGGCATGCAAATTAGACAAAAAGGTGTGACTTATACACCAGAAAATATGGTACTCACAAAGAACCACACTCGATGACAGAAGATTTTTAACCAGTATTTACTTGCAAGGTCAGATTTTCAGATCAGGTTACACAAAAATACATAAAGTACACACATGAAGACCAGTATCGAGAATCTGCCCCGAGCCGCCTTCAGCTTGCTTTTATAACTTTATCAGTTCAGCTGAGTTCACTGAACCTGGAGGTGTCCTTGTTTGCACGCTGCAGCCTCACTCAGCTCCTCATCCAGCTCCCTCTGCTAACCCAAACATATGGTTCATGGACAGAGTTAAGATTCTCAGCCTTAGTTATAAAAACATCTAACCTTTGAATAAAACTTCCCTAACAGAAGCTAAAAGCAGCAATTAGCAAAACAGAAGATAAAAGCTAAAATATGCTAAACAAGCTAAAACCAAAAAAATCGCTGAACAGTAGCTAAAACTTAAAATTAGGAAAATAGTAGCAAAAAGTTTAAAGGGGACCACATATTCAAAATTCACTTTTTAATGTTTTTTTACTCAACTTTGGGTATGTACTTCATAAAAAAACAGTCCTAGGGCCAAAAAAATGCACCCAGTGGTTTATTTACTCTAAGTATATTTATTTTTCTTTGATAGAAACGTTTCGTTTTCAAATCCTGCCGTTTGTGACGTCACAAGCTGCAGGACAACCCCCCCCCCACCTTGAGTCCAGCCCCTCACCTAGCAACCCCTGGTGCGGCTCAACCCACTTCAGTATAAAAGACGTGACGGTTGTTTTTCCTGATTTCATCTCATCTTTTGTTTAAATGTTCTTAATTTCATGTGTACAGCACTTTGTTGCAGCTGTGGTTGTTTTAAATGGCTTTATAAATAAAGTATAATTGTTATTTTTACGTTTTAGTTCAATTTTTAGCGTATTAGCGATCGCTCCCAACGAGCAGCCGGCAGACGGAAAACGAGCAGACCGCCGGCGAAGAGACCATCTGCGGCCGGGAGCTGCTGGGAGCTGATAGCTTTTGAGGAGCGTGGGGTCCGGTCAGAGGTTGCCTCATACGGATAAATTAACTGGAAACACTCAGTGAACTTTGTGTGTGTCTGGACTGGAGCAGAGATCGCTCCCAAAAGCGCTGCATGCAACGAGCGGACCTAAAAGGGCGGAGGAGGAACAAGCTATTTTTAGCCTCGGATTCGGGCTAAAGGGAGCAGCTCATGGCGGCGCGCGCAGACGGCTTTCGGTAAGTTATCTTAAGCTAGCACTAACAGTAAGTCAAATGAGTAATAAAAAAAGAGCTAATTTTAAAACAACAACAGATTAGAGATACTGGCTGTTACAGAGGGCGGAGTTAATGTAAACAGATCTTTGAAGGGCGTGGCCATGAGAGCTCATTATCATAAACCAGTCGTTCAAAACGAAAGTTAAAAATGGCAGAATTAAAAAGGGTATAATTGATTATCTAAGAATTATTTTGTGTATTAAATTGAATGAACATTGTCTGGATAGCCCACAGACATACCATAAAAATTTTAAAAACCTATCTGTGGTCCTCTTTAAATTTATACAACTGTAGATAACAGGCATATAGCAAAAGGCTAAATGGAGTAAATAATAAAGTTTGTCTATATACTAGAACAATTTCTTAAGGTTTTAAAGAAATGTATGACCTGTTCAAGGTGTACACCACCTCTCGAACAGTGAGTGCTGGATATGGGCAAGAGTGACTCAGCGACCCGGAAAGGAAGAAGCAGGTATAGATAATGGATGGATGGATGTTTTCATTTATTTCCAAGAAACCTCTGAAATGTGGGGAATATACCGTAAATTGTTTGATTAGACTGTAACAATATGTTAATATATTTCATAGTTGTATGCTAAATTCCTATTAAATGTCTTTTTTATCATTACAGTTGTACACAAGCTTGTAAGTTGTAGTTTCCTACAAGATATGTTGCCTTAACAAAATAGTGAATAATTGAAATAGTACATAAAAATGTAAAAACAGGTGTGTGAAAAGTCTGATATTTAAACCTAAGATGTCAATCTTTCAACAGTTATTCAAGTATTGCAACTGTTCAAAGATAATACCCCCCAAAAGTTGAACACTTCCTTTTAGATTAAAGCACACATACAAAGTATTACCTGGGGAGTTAAGTGGCTTAACTGGAGCAAGGAAAGTTGAAGAGAAAGTATATATTTTCTGTCGTGTAGCAACTGATTGGAGGATTAAAGAGCAAACCACAAAAATAAAGCAGGACCGGCTCACGTATTTGACTGTGCACCTGCAAGTATGTTTGTGCGACTGTGTTTGTGTAATGTTTGCATGCATCCATTGACGTGTGTGTGTCTGCACACCCTTGCTCCAAGGCTCTGGTCAGACAGTGCATAGCTGTGGTGGGACGCAGCCCAGAAGCTTCTAGACTACACTGAGTCATCAGTGTCGACTCTCACCCTGAGAAGACATGATAGGTCTTGTCTTGTTTGCTCCCTGACTCGTGTGGTGGGCGTGGGGCCCCCATACCTTGTGTGTGGCATGTATAATTTTAGGTAGAATTAGCTACATAACGAGATGCAAAACAGCATGCCTGTGTCCCAGCTTATGCACGTCATATGGTTCAAAACAATCCACTTACAGAAAGCTTCAGGTTGTTTGGATTCTGGGTAATCTGCTAGTTTTTAACCACTCGAATGATGGATGCTAATGAAAACTTGCATAGATACATTATGTGATGTATAAATACAATGTCTTTCATTACAGTAATAATATAATAATAATAACTTTTATTTATAACGCACTTTACATCAAACAGATCTCAAAGTGCTAAGTATTTGTTACAAAACAGTATACAAAACAGTATTTGTTCTAACTGTACTTTTGTACTCTGAACAAAATAAATTGTACCTAGAGATTTTCAGCGCCTTCACCTTAGTGTTGGGGCTTATATAGACACAGCATGGTTGGTAGACCTGCCATTTCTCAGCGAGAAGGTTGCTGGATCAAATGCCAACCAGGTATCTTTCTGGGTGGAGTTTGCATGTTCTCAGTCATGAATGTGTGGGTTTTCTCCAGGTACTCCAGTTTCCTCCCACAGACAAAAACATACATGTTAGACTGATTGGTAACTCTAAATTGCCAAAGGTGTGTGTGAGAGTGAGAATGGTTGTCTCGTTTGTCCCTGTGATGAACTGGAGACCTGTCCAGCGTGTCCCCTGCCTCTCGCACAGTGACTGCTGGCACCATTGACCCCCGCAACCTGAAAAGGAAAAAGCAGCTAAAGATAATGTATGGAAGCTGTTTAGTTGTTGAAAACATCCTGAAATGAATTAACTGCAAATGTTAGTCAGATGTAGAGGTCCATCCAACAAATACAGACTGAAAGTTTAATTAAAATGTTTCCTTGGGTTCCTATTTTGCTAAAAGACAGATAGATGTTTTAAATAAAGGTTTTGTGCAATGTCTCATTGATCAGAATATGTTTTGGGGTCATTTTCATTCACAACCACACCAAATTTCAAGGTCACTAACTGTTATAGCCCTTTCCTAAAGTCAGTTTGGTGTGGCAGCCATCTTCAATCTGGATACACATACACAGAGGCAAAAACATCATCGCCTGCTTTTGCCTTTTGGTGCACCAATAACAAACACAAAGTGAGTGAAGTTAAAAAAAAAAAAAAAAAGTGCACAGATGTTTCAACTCTTACTGGAGGTGTTACAGTTATTGTGGAGCTGGATGCTTACCCAAACTTGTGCCAAAACCCAACAATCCAGGCTTGGAAAAAATATTTCATTGTTCTTTTCATTCCAGTATGAGGTTTTTGTTTGGATTTTATGAATGTCCACCATCTGTTTGCCATTGTGACAAAAATAAATAACAGAGGACTGACGTTTGGAGCAGAAGATATTTACAGCCTTCCCTCTTCTTGTGAAGCAGTTTCAGACTAAAGTATACTGTATACATTGTTCTATGAAGAGAAATAAATGTTCTTGTATGACCAAGGCTGTGTGGGGTGGCTGTGGCTGAATGGTTAGAGCAGTCATCGTCCAATGTGAGTTGAGGGTTCAATCCACCAGCAGTCACATGCCGAAGTGTGGGCAAGACACTGAACCCCTCATTGCCTCTGATGTGTGTCCCATCGGTATATGAATGTGAAAAAGCACTGATTGGTCTTTTTAGAATGATTTGCTCAATTATCTTTGTAGAGATCTTGTAGAGTGCTATATGAATGGGTAAATGAGGGCAAAGATTGTAGTGTAAAGCACTTTGAGTGTCTTGATAAGATAGAAAGGTGCTACTGTATATACTGTAATACAGTCCATTTACCATTTACCGTTAAACTTTAGAGTTTGTTAGATGTTTGAGCAGGCCACCTTTCAGAAACAATCAGAGCACAGATGTAACGTGAAAACAATTAATTCTACTGTGCAGTTAATACAGTAACAGCACAGCATGCTGGTGGCTGCAAAGTCCCACAACATATAGCTGCAGGTAGACACAAAACAAAGCTTTCATTTGTAAGATGGACTCAGCTCTATGAACAAAGTAAGGAGCTCCATCATTAGAGCTCCTATGCATCATAAGGAGTTAATTGATGTAGTTTGGATTAGGGTGCCTCCTGAGCTCTTAATTCTTGTTTTTTTTTTTTTAGGTTTATCCCAATGAGGAGAGACACCAAGGCAGATCCAGAATGTGCCAAAGGGATGTGTCCTCTCTGGCCTGTGAACACCTTGAGATGCCCCAGAAAGAGTTAAAAAGTGTCACTGCTGAAAGGAATGTCTGGACTTTCCTCTTGGACCTATTGCCCCAGGCAGACTATGGACAGACGGATGACGGATGGCCCTCCAGCCAAGCAGGAAATGCCAACTGGATGAAATTTGTAGCTGTCTGAATTGCTTTACTTACAACACCTATTTTCTTGACTGTTATAAATCTTTTTATAAAAAGCAAAATCCTGGAAAGATTTTTTTGTATGTAAGACAAGGTCAGGCAGGAATCCCCGTGGAATATGATGTTTGCAGATGACATTGTGATCTGTGGTGAAAACAGGGAACAGGTGGAAGAGAACTGGAGGTATTCACATGAAAGAAGAGGAATGAAAGTAAGTCATAGTAAGAGGTCACAAAGGTGCAGGACTTCAAGTACTTGGGGTCCACTGTCCAGGAACATGGGGAGTGTAGTAAAAAGGTGAAAAAGAGAGTCCAGGCAGGATGGAGTGGATGGAGAAAAGTTTCAGGAGTGATTTGTGACAAAAAGGTGTCAGCAAAGGTCAAAGGAAAAGTTTACAAGACAGTGGTGAGACCAGCTATGTTGTATGGTCTGGAGACAGTGTCATTGACAAAAAGACAGGAGAAAGAACTGGAAGTGGCAGAAATGAAGATGCTGAGGTTCTCCTTAGGAGTGACAAGGATGGATAAGATCAGGAATGAGATCATCAGAGGTACAGCACATGTTGAACAACTGGGAGATAAAGTTAGGGAGGCCAGACTGAGATGGTTTGGACATGTCCAGAGGAGGGACAGTGGGTATATTGGTAGAAGGATGTTAGAAATGCAGCTGCCAGGAAAAAGACAAAGAGGAGAAATATGGATGCAGTTAGAGAGGACATGAAATAGTTGGAGTGAGGTGGAGGAAGATCACTCGCTATGGCAACCCCTGAAGAGGGAAAAGCAGAAAGAAGAAGACAAGCTTGTTGTAGATGGATAACGTTATATTTAAACCTTCAGGTTTTTAAGAGTTTGTTTTTATAAATGATGATGCTTTTTGAAAACCTACTTCAGGTTTGCCAGTGTTACCAACAGAAATTATTGAAATAATGACAAATTATATTCATCATCAGAGGAACTGATGTTTGATTTAAAGATAAATAATACATCTATAGCCCCAATTTGAATAACTTATTTTGTCAAAAGCATGTTCTGGTGTAATTTAAAAAAAAAAAGTTCTATGTTTTTTCTTGTACAATTATATCTGCATGTTAAATCTGGGTTTATTTCTTACATTTGCTGATATTTACAAACAGCTTGTCCTGCCCCAGACATTATAAATTCTTTAACGCCACAGTTTTATCCTTGAAAACAACAGTTAGTCAACTCAAACATTGCAAAACTAGATTAAAAAATAAATTAAAGTTATGTAACATTGTTTTAAAAAGCCAGTCACTTTATGGTTTGGTGGTATCCTTCTGGGAAAGGCGTGACGTCTCAAAACATTACCAACAAAAAAAAAACTGTTTAATTTTTAGATTAAAAATCACTGTAGTTCCTAAAATGGCACATAACTTTTTTTTATTTTTTAGATATGTTCATGATTAAAACCAGAGAAACACAATTTATTTTTACTTAAATTGTTTGCACTTGCAAATCTGTCTTTTGCATCCTGCAGACCTAAATTACAATCACAAGACTGTTTAAAAAATTTCTTAACAAGCCTTAGAGTGGAAAGTATATTTTATTTACCAAATTTACTAAAGTGGCAAGTCTAAACAAATCAGATGGCTTAAATAATAATAATAAAAAAGAATGTTCAGTGTAAGATACTCAGGAAAGTGGAAGTTGTAATTCATACAACTGCAGCACTTTTCTTGTTCTATATAAAATGCCTTTTTTATGTATGCAACAATCCGTTTAATAAAGGATGAAATGTAAAGGCGTTCCCTTATGAAACATGTTATTTAAGCAGTGTTTCCTGTTGCCCACAGGATGTGGCTCATTCTGCTTTACAGTCCCAGCCTTTGTGCCATCCTACACAGTTTTCTGGATGTCTGTGATGTTTTTACTGTCTGATTTATAGAGTGCAAAATGCTGGTTTTCAGTGTTTGACTACGTATTTAAACTTATGGTTCTGCAATTGGAAGCTGAGACATAAGGCCTTCTGTTAAAACTTGGCTTCACACATCACCCGTGGTGGGCACAGTTCCACTAATCCGCTAACAGCTAATAGTGGGAACAAATTTTTCGTTTTGCGGATTCGATTTTTTGCTAAATTTGGAAATTGTTAGCGGAAATAGCTTCAGCTGAATTAGGTTTTGCCAATTTCATGTCCCCTAACAAAATTCACAAGCTTGTCTCTGTATGTTGTGAGCGTGTCTTGAAGAGTCCGTTAGGCGCATGCTATTTGCTGACTATATGCACGTGACAATGTCGATGTTGATTTATTTATAAGGGTGTTACATTTACCAAAGCTGGCGACTTCAGTTTTATTGTAATTTAAATTCAGACAATTTGGTTTTAACCAGACTTTGATGTCATTTAGACAGTTCAAGAGCGGATTCAGTGGATTGACATTAAATTACTCAATCGGAAGATATAACTGAGTATCATCAGCAAAGCAATGAAAAGGGATGTTGTGTTTTCTAAAAACAGACCCCAAAGGCAACATGTAAAAATTAAAAAGCAGTGGACCTAAAATAGAGCCTTGAGGGACCCCACAGGAGCTGGAGATGAAGAACATTCCCCTATATGAACAGAAAAACTCCTGTCTGTCAGGTATCTAAACCAGGATAAAACCGTGCCTTTGATACCGACCACCTGCTCAAGTCGTGACAAGATGTTGTGGTTCACAGTATCAAAGGCAGTGACAAGACGTGATTGGTTGACGCAGCTTCAACTGGAAGGAGCCAAAGATGTGTGACGCAGACTCAGTGACAGTTGTCTTAGCAGTTAGCAGGTTAGTATTAGCTTCCACAATTTTTTTTTACCAGTTTAGCAGTTTAGCATTAGCTAAGCTAATTTTTTAGTTAGTGGAATATGGGTTAGCAAAGCTAACTTTGTGGTTATGTGTGCACACCACTTCACATCGCAAAACTACTTATTTCATCATTATATAGAATAAATGACTACCGTATTTTCCTGAATATAGGTTGCACCGGAATATAGGGAGTTTTGTCCAAAAGACTATGCCACGGACATCCGTTCTGGCACATCCGCATTCATGAGCCGGACCGCGCACTTCCGGTTAGCGGGAAAGACACGAACATAAATGTCTAAATACAATTAATAAAACATCTGCATACACACCAATAATAACTCTATACACATATACTGTAAATCCATATAAAATTATGGCGACGTTCCCCCTACGGATAGCCGCTATAAATTTTCGCCCTAACCCCCCCTCGGAACAGTTGTTCCCACCGGTGGGCGGACACAACGGAACTCACTTGTAGTGCCAGTAGCGCGCAGCCGCTTCCCGTTTTGGGTCGTTGTCATGGTCTGCTACTAGGAGCTAATGCTAACAACAACGGCAGTGTATCGGAACCGGAAGTGCGGGATGTGTCCCATATTTTAACGGAGGTACGTCACACCTACCCGTGGCATATAGCCTATTACTGCCCAAAATTTGGAAAAATCCATAAACGGGTCGCACCTAAATATAGGTCGCACCTACGTCACCGCCGACGTAATGCGTCATCCACCGCTGACGTGACGCATCATCGCTGAGACAACCCGGAAATATGGACCGAGTGTTTAGCTCTGTTGCAAATGTCTGCCACAGGAGCGCACAGCAAAGCTTTTAAGAAGATTAACATGGTAAAAACAATCATTTGTTTGCTAAAAATTATAGCTGACATTATAGCACAAGGGTTAGTGGTTTATTAGCCGAGTGGTTTATTAGCTATTTGCTAAAATATACACGGAAATAAAACGAAAGCTAACACGAGACGATTCCGTCTCTAAAAACACAAATAAAAAAATCTAATTTTATCTCAAATGTTTCATACAGGGCAACAGTTTGTAAATTAAACCCATATAATTACACTCTGTAAGCAGAAAAAATATCCGCCGAGTGGTTTATGAGCTATTTTTTATAATATACACGGAAATAAATCGAAGCTAACACGAGACGATTCCGTCTCTAAAAACACAAATAAAAAATCGAATTTTATCTCAAATGTTTCATACAGGGCAACAGTTTGTAAATTAAACCCATATAATTACACTCTGTAAGCAGAAAAAAATATCCGCCGAGTGGTTTATGAGCTATTTATCTAAATAGTAGGTATCTGTTTACGGTAGCTAACCACTAACAACGAAGGTAAAACTTCGATTTTTTTAAAATCTCAAACATCTCATAAAGCTAGTCACTTGTAAATGTCCATACAGTGATTACATTCTGTAAGTTTAATAAAAATCTGTCCTGTGGTTCTTGACTTATCTTGCTAACAGACACAGCAAACAGAAGTTACCTCCAGAGCAGGAGGCTGGGCAGCGACAGAGTCAGTCCGAGCAGAGGAGGCTTTTTTTCGGACACATGAGCTGGAAACGGTTGGTGGACTTTCTGGAAGTGTCCCCTAGCGGACAAAAGTGGTACTGCACCATTTTCTGCCAAAATGAAAAACGGTCATATCTGAGCCAAAAATTTGTCTAAAAATATGGGAAAAAATCCACAAATAGGTCTCACCTCTCTATAGGTCGCAGGGCATGCAAATTAGGCAAAAAGCCGCAACCTATATTCCAGAAAATACGGTAATTTAAAAGTGGTAGGTTGTTAAAGCACAAAAATACAAAGATAATACATTTTTATATCTCTGTGCCAGGAGTCAAAGACATTGACTACTGTAATATTTTTGCTTTGTCTGCTGGTGTGTATTTGTTTGCTACCAAAATATCTTGTGAACCAATAAAGGAATTTATGTGAAACTTCCAGACAAAAATCATTGGTTGTACTTGTACAACTGATTAACTCTTGGAGTTAATCCAATTCAAGATGGCCTTCATAGCAAAGCATTTTAACTGGTTATAGCTGAGTCAATTTTATAGAATTTGAGGAAAAACTTTGTGAGGATTCTGTTTTATTTTGGCATTATTCTCTTAAGATTTTTTCTTTGTTTTTGTTGAGAGCATGTTCCAGTCCAGCTCAGGTGGGACTTTTTAGAGCTGATTGCCTTGTGAAGTGGACTTGATCCAGTACAGTATTCGGAAGTAGCTCGTTATTAGTCTCCCATGGTGTTGTTTCCACTTGAGTTTATGAGAGAGTGGATATTTGAAAACCTCTAATGGTTAAGAAGCTGCTGATTTCCAGGTCTGCCTGCTGTTCTGCCAGTTCCACATTTCTTTGACACCAATCCTGTTCTTTGTCCAACGTCTGCCTCTGGAGATCAGATCTGAAAAGCCAGCTCCACCTGGTTCTACTGACTGCCCACTCCATTCGCTTCAGTCTCTTGGTTATGGAATCCATATCCCCCTCCTCCGTACCAGTAGTATACAAGACTAACTCTAAATACCTGCAAAAGGTCATCTAAGATGTTCTTGTCCAGCCTGGCCATCTGTTTGTTTGCACAGAAAGGTCTATACCCCAACTCTTTGTAAATAAAACACATTTATTTTACATTAATTCGGCATTAAGTCTGTATTTTTGGTCACAGTTCCTTGTGGATCTGTAAAATTGGCCATTATAAAAAAAACTCAATGTGGTAAGAGTGCAATGTGCACTCTAAACATGACATCTTGCAATATCTTATGAGCTTGTGCAAAATGTTTTAAGCTTTGACCAAAAATGAATAAAACTATTTCTTCAAGGAATTCTAATTTGATAGATTTTGAGGATTTTTTTCTTCTCATGGTTAAAGAACTTATTACTGTGAGGCAACCATGACTCCAACGAGTGCTAAACAGCTGGTAGCCATCCAAGAGGCACATCGGAACACAATCATGTGGCAGAATCCTGTGGTAATTTCTATGTGCTGTGGTAAAATGTAATATAGTAACAGACAGTGGTGTAAAACAAAGTGCGCTGGTGATCACTTCATCATTTTACCACATTGTGCTCATCCCATTTGTTTTCCACCCTGAAAACAACTGTGTTTTTACAACATGAAGGGAGTGGATGATTCTCTAATAAATGCCACAACCACAATCCAGGCCTCCCCCTCAGTTTTCCTTTGGGATATTTTTAGAGCGACTCTGTCTTCAGTCCTCAAGCGAAAGGAATTGTTTGTGTAAACCCTCGTCTTACTGCTTCTTTGTGGTAAATTGTGATGAGTTGGTGCCACATACGTCAAAAAGGGCCCAAATTGAGTAGGAGTCAGGCTCCACGATCTATTAAAGGGGAAGCCAATAGCCTAGCCCCGGTTATTGGGCAATTCGTGACGGGGGACTGCCCCATGAAGCCTCATTTAGTGCTATTATTGGGTAGAAACAAGCCTGTTTTGAGTTTAGAGCAAAGCCACAATTTCCTTCTAAGCATCAAGAGTTTGAACGCTTACACGGAACGCCAGCTCGATTTTAGTGAGGCTGCTTTAGTTGATCGATGGATGGACTGGGTGAGCTCTGAGGCACAGCCAGATTGAGTTAAACCCAAAATTCACCCCAGGCTAAGACAAAAATTTCAACGTTCCAACATGCTCAAAACTTAAATTTAGTCCTCAAAAGGAAGACCTGCCAAGTTATTCTAAAACAGTGGGGCACAGTTTTTGAAGGCCAGCAGCTCAGGGGCCACCATTTAAATAACCCTGTTCTAAAACAATGTGTTAAATTGTTATGTGTGTTAAATGTGTAATAAATGTGTTATTGTGCACACAATGAAAATAAGCAATACACCAGTATTGCTTATTTTCATTGTGTGCACAATAAAAATTATTATGACAACGAACATAGGTACGGTAATAAGATACATTATTTGCTTTCTAGGTCTTAAGAAAATATATACTGTATTAGTGAACTGCTTTTAAAAAATATTTTCAAACTAATTGTTCAAGTCTTTTGAAGTAGGATTCTGTGGCTTGGCAATGAATAATTTATATTTGCCTATTTAATGGCCCCAATTTGCAAAATAAAAATGATAGTCTAGTCATTTTTTAGTTTAGTCATTGTGCGCTCTGCTGAGAAGGTAATCGGCTGTAGTCTCCCATCTCTCCATGACCTGTACGTCTCCAGGACTGTGAGGCGAGCAGGTCGGATCACAGCTGACCCTTCTCACCCTGCATACGGTCTGTTCGAACCACTCCCCTCAGGCAGGAGGCTTCGGTCAATTGGGACCAGAACCTCCCGCCATAAAAACAGTTTCTTCCCCTCTGCTGTCAGACTTTTGAACACTCATAACCATGTTACCTCATAACTTGCCTTGGTCGCTGTATTTTGTATTTTGATTGGGAATCACTGTATCACTGTATTTTGATTGCACCACTCTAATTGCGTTTTTTAGTAGGTTTTGTTCACTGAATATTGTATTGATTGTATTGATGTTTTATGGTTTATGTTTTTTATGTTTTATGTTTCTATATTTTATGCACCGTTATGCCGAAGCAAATTCCTATGTGAATCCTGGTCATTGACAATGGCAATAATAAACTGAATCTGAATCTGAATCTGAAATTTTAAACGAGGCTAATGACTAATTGCTAGCCACATGAGGGCCCGTTATTAATTATTTTACAGATACTATAACATATCAGTCTAATCCAATTATCAGGTCTGGTCAGAGCAAAAGTTTACCCAATTCCCGGCAGCCACATGAGGGCCCGTTATTAATTATTTTACAGATACTATAACATATCAGTCTAATCCAATTATCAGGTCTGGTCAGAGCAAAAGTTTACCCAATTCCCGGCAGACTGATGCATTGACAAACCTCAGCACCATCAGGCGCCGATGCTCAGGACACGCATTTGAGTAGAACCACACAAACGTTACTCAGATGAGATAACAGCAACAAACTAAACAAATGATGTGTAATGGTTTTAAATTAGTTAACGTAGCCTTCTTTAAAACCGGTAGGTCATTCTTTAGAAAGAATTGTTTTTTAAGCTTGACAAATAATAAACAACGGGCAGCCACTCATCAGTCTGATCAGTTATTTAACTAAACTTTATTTCTCCAAACCATACACAGCATGTACGATAGTAAATCTTTGTACCCTATTTTTAATATACTGTAATGAACAAAAAAAAAGGGTTTTCAGTAGTTTAACTCCCATTTTGTAGAT
>JBBPBX010013484.1:0-15202 GCA_038048925.1 Garcialebias charrua
TTTTTGGTTTTGTATTTAAGCACATAAATAATTGAAGTATTCTTGTATAAAAATGGGTGAAATATATAATGTTTTCAATATATTATTTTGAACTATTAACATTTTTCCTCTTCTCGTTTACCTGTGACTATCTTGAGCTGAATTTTGGGTTAGTCCTGGATTGATTGATAATTAATTTGAGATTAGGATTAATTTAACTTTATGTTTGTACCGTATTCTCCGGCGTATAAGTCGCACCTTTTTGCACCTTTTTGCCCACATTTCTAAGCCCTGCGACTTATAGGCCGGTGCGACTTATACGTCGATTTTTCCAACATTTTGGTCATAATGTGACTTTGGTCAAAAGCTCCAAAAATGGTGCAGTACCAGTTTCGGCCGCTATGGGCGCTAAGAAACCCTTTACAGTACCTACACTGTTGACATCTGCCTGGTCCAAAAATGGTGCAGTGACACAGAAGATGAAGACTTCAATGGTTTTGAATGAATAAATAAAAGCCATAAAATAAATACAGTATCTGTTTCTGTCATCATTTTAAACTGAGACACGTTTTTTACTGTAATGTCAGCTAATAAAAATATTTTTTTATGTGTTTATCTTTAAAGATAAATGATGAAATTAATTTATTAATTAAGACACATAAAACAAAATACTGTAGTTTTAATGTGATAATCTTGTCAAAAGTCCTTCTAAATAAATTGGCAGCCAGTCCAAAATAATGTTCATTTATTAATGAAGACACATAAAACAAAATACTGTAGTTTTAATGTGATAATCTTGTCAAAAGTCCTTCTAAAAAAATTGGCAGCCAGTCCAAAATAATGTTCATTTATTAATGAAGACACATAAAACAAAATACTGTAGTTTTAATGTGATAATCTTGTCAAAAGTCCTTCCAAACAATTTGGCAGCCAGTCCATTTTGGGCAAAACACCAGCTCACGTGAGGTGCGACCTATAGGCCGGTGCGACTTATAGGCCGGTGCGACCTATACGTTGATTTTTCCATTTAATTTGGCATATTTGGCTGGTGCGACTTATACTCCGGTGCGACTTATAGGCCGACGAATACGGTATATGTGTGCGTGATTACCGGTACACATTTATGTGTATACATTTTTTTGGCCTTGCATACCTTAAACTAGTTTGTGAGGTGCTTATAAAAAAAAATAATTTTTTTTTTTTTTTTAAATTTTATGATACTGGAGCCCTAGTTTAAAAGTTAGACAGGAGTTACCTCAGCCTTTACAGCGCAAGTACAGTAATATTTAACTTTTCTTTTGACTGATGTGCAACGCGCTGTTCCCGCACTGGCTTTGTCTATGTTTAGACTAAACTTTTGTTTACATGAGGTGACGAACAGATTAGCAGGACTCTGCCCATACTCTGATTATCTTAGACTTTCCTTTTTTTGGTGGGGCTTTTTGGTTCTGTATTTAGGCACATAAATAATTGAAGTAGGCCTATTCATGTATAAAAATGGGTGAAATATATAATGTTTTCAATATATTATTTTGAACTATTAACATTTTTCCTCTTCCTGTATACCTGTTGACTATCTTGAATTGAATCTTGAATTGGTCTTGGACTGATTGAAGATTTAATTTAGGATTAGGATTAATTTAACTTTGTTTATATGTATGTGCGTGATCACACATCTATGTGTACATTTTTGGCCTTGCATGAGGTGCTTATACAATTTTTTTCCCTTTTATGATACTGGAGCACTAGTTTAAAAGTTAGACAGGAGACTTATTTTTAATTTTTATGGAGCTTGCTGCTTCTGTTTTTTGCAGCTGTCCAGGGTGGGAAAGGGAGGGGGGTGGGGGGTCCATCACTGCCATTAATTTATATTTTCTTTCACTTTGCCAAGAACTGCACAGCCATCAACACACTAGACTGTATTACCTACCTTTCTTATACAAATTATTAGTAATATGAGTGGTCAGTTGGTGTTGTCAAGCTGGAACGTCAAAGGTTTGAACCACCCCGTCAAGAGAAGGAAGGTGCTTTCTCATTTAAAACAGTTAAAAACAGGCATTGCTTTCCTGCAGGAGACTCATATTAGAAGTGACGATAGCAAACGATTACTGCAAACATGGCACGGGCAGAGTTTCCATTCCTCCTTTCGAGCAAAGGCTCGGGGCGTCTCGATCCTCATCGGTCAAGACATTTCATTTGAACCATTTCAAGTTAACTCAGATAAATATGGTCGTTTTGTGATTGTTTCCGGTAAATTGTACAACACACCAGTAGTGCTAGTTAACGTTTATGCCCCAAATACGGATGATGTTGGTTTCTTTGAGAAATTATTTTCACTGCTCCCGGACCTAAACACATACTCATTGATACTCAGTGGTGACTTGAATTGCTGGTTGGATCCAGTTTTGGACAGATCCTCTACAAACCCTGCCACAGCCAGCAGGTCGTCCCACACTATTCGTGCCTTTTTATCTAAATATGGCCTGTGCGATGTATGGCGTTTTTTACACCCAGCTGAGAGAGAATATTCTTTTTTTTCTCATGTTCATCACTCGTACTCGAGGATCGATTACTTTTTCATAGACAACAAACTTCTTCCCTCTGTCCGTGGCTGTGACTACCACAGTATTGTCATCTCAGACCATGCACCTGTCACTCTGTCTCTGTCCCTCCCTGACATTCCTATAAGGAGTAGACAGTGGAGATTCAATTCAACGTTACTGTCAAACAATGATTTTGTTACATTTATAGAAAAAGAAATAACCTTCTTTCTATCCATAAACAGAACTCCTGGGATCCCATTGTCAACCGTTAAAGGCCTATCTTAGGGGACAAATCATTTCATATAGGGATGCACCGATACCAGATTTTTGAAAACCGAGTACAAGTACAAGTACTTACATTAAAGTACTTGCCGATACCAAGTACCGATACAAGTACTAATTAATATTTTTTTTAAATCATTCTAATTAACTTAAACTGTTTATTTTCATTAGACACTTCAAACATAAATAAACAAAGTACATTACTATTGGTAATCTGTAAAGTACAGGGCTTAAAGTGAAAAAAAAATCCTGAGCCTGAAACTTTTTTGTGTTGTTGATCAAATAAAATCGTAACATTTTGCCAACGTTTATTAAAAATGCTCTCTGAAAAGTGCAAACTGTTTTTAAACAATTCAGCTTCAAGTAACAAGCAAGTGTATTTTAAAGGGTTAAACATCTATGTTTAGTAACTTGATTCAATAACTACTGTAGTTTAGAGAGCAACAAGACCCAGTTGAATGCATGCAGCTCAAAAACCTGTTTTATTTAACTACAGATTTTATTATTTAACTTAACTTATTCATGTTCCCCAGAGGGAAAATCAACCTTCTTATTTCAGCTGTCACCCCAGCTGTCACTGACTTTATCTGCACTGAACTCCGTTCAATCCTGCAGAAACTTGGAGCCTCCGTCAGAAAGGAGGGGAGGGGGGATTGTTTATGTGTTCAGCAGTGTGTGTGTGTGTGTGTGTGTGGGGGGGGGGGCTGCGCTTTGATTCGCTGCACCCCCCACATCAACACGAAGAGTCCTGCAGCCAAACGGAGTTTGCTGCAGCTGAAAACACACGCGCGCACACACACAGAAGACCTGCTCTGTCTTTTTTCCGGTAGCTCATTTGAAACACGTACCTTGCGCTCTGTCGCTCGAAAGGGAGGAGGAGGAGCAGACACACAGGAGGAGAACGCTGAAGCCGCACGGCTCAGTGCGCGCGCAGAGGACCGCAGCGGACCAGAGGCATTTTTTTTTTTTTACAAGTTTGGACATACTTTCAGGGCTTAAAGAATGTCCAAACTTGTACAAAAAAAAAAAAAGTATTACATTTGAACTCTTACATAGTCAATGAAATGAAATGAAACTGGTATCGGGTCCTGTAGTATCGGAGCCCTTTTATGAGTACGAGTAAACGCACATGGTATCGAACCGATACCCGATACTGGTACCGGTATCGGTGCATCCCTAATTTCATATACCGCCCGGCTGAGGCAAAAATCTCAAAAAGAAAGAACTGATTTAGCCCAGCAGATAAAAGAAATTGATCAACAATATGCTCAAAATAAATGCCCTAATCTGTACAAAAAAAAGTAGAACTCAAAACTAAGTTTGATTTACTGTCTACATCAGTGGTCCCCAAACTACGGCCCGCGGGCCGCATCCGGCCCGCCCCCACATTTGGTCCGGCCCCCAGAACAATAGTAAAAAAAAAAAAAAAAAAATTTTTTTTTTTTTTTTTTTTTTACAAATGAATACATGTACAGTACTGTACGGTCACCAAGTACTTAGCATATCCTAACACAGTTTTTAAAGATGAAGGAGTAAGTTGAATTGTCTCCCTTTCACATAAATATTATTTTCACACAGAGTGGGAGGAGGAGTATTTTTTTGTTTATTCTAATTCAAAGTCTATTTGCCTCATCTGTAATTCGAGTATCACCTGGCGTGGATGGAGAGTTCTGGAGTCTGCTCTCAGAAGAAAAGTATCCTTACATCCGAAGATGTGCTTTGAACTTAACAGCACTTTTTGGATCTACCTACCTGTGTGAGTCTGCTTTTTCACACATGAAAATCATCAAGTCCAAAAACAGATCCACAATGACTGATGATCATCTGGAGACCTGCCTGCGCCTCCACCTCATACTGCCCCGCGCCTCCTCCTCTCAGTGTCAGAAGTGCCACTAAGGTAGAGACACATTTATTTTATACAGCTTGCACCAGATGACACCATCCTGCTGCACAGAGCAGCTGCCTAGTTTTGATATTTAGGTTTTATTGAGGTTTGAAATAGTTGTTGGAGATTTGTAAATCTGCACCTTTGTAAGTCACTTTTTGTAAATAGTTAGTGTAAATGAGGGAGTTTTATATTGTTCAGTTCATTGTTTATTCGTTTCTTTAAAAAATATGGTGTGCTTTTCAAATATTGCGTCATTTTACTTTGATAAAATACTTTAATTAAATAAAACTAGCAACACATTACGTTCTGTTTTATTTACTTTAAAGAAGTGAGGAGTAGGGAGATGAAAAATTTTGTTTTTTGATACTGAGACTGGACGAGTAGCTCTCGGCAAACTGCCGACTTCAAAAGTAACTCTTGGTTCAAAAAAGGTTGGGCACCCCTGATTTAGGCACTCCTGCAATCGTCACACTTTTTCCTGTTAAAAACTGACTCCGGCCCCCCACCAGCGAAGGGAAAAGTTATGTGGCCCTCACAGGAAAAAGTTTGGGGACCACTGGTCTACATACTCAATAGAACAATCACTTTTGAAAAGTAAATCATCATTTTACATACATGGAGAAAAGTCAGGAAAACTACTGGCAAATCAGTTGAAGGGTGCCACGGCGAAACAAATCATCCCTAAGATCCAATTAAAGAACGGCACCATAACTCTAGATCATTTACAAATTAACAGAGCATTTAAGGACTTTTATTCCCATTTATATACTTCAGAATCTCAAACCAACAAGAATTTATCTTCTCAGTTTTTCGAAAAGACCAATATGCCAAAACTCACACCCAATCTGAAAGATGCACTGGAGATCACAATATCCCTGACAGAAATTGTGTCAGCTGTATCGGTAATGCAGTCTGGCAAATGTCCGGGTCCTGACGGCTTCCCTGCTGAATTTTTAAAGAAATTTTCTCCATTACTTTCCCCACTCTTACACTCGGTTCTCTTAGAGTCGTTTGACAAAGGATCCCTTCCGAAATCTTTCTTAGAGGCCTGCATTACCCTCATTGCAAAGAAAGGAAAAGACCCAACTCACTGTTCCTCTTATCGACCAATCTCCCTTTTAAATACAGATGCCAAAATTTTAGCTAAAGTTCTTGCTCAAAGGTTGGAAAAGATCCTTCCTTTCATCATATCAAAAGACCAGACTGGATTCATTAAAGGCAGGCACTCCTTTTTTAATATCAGACGCCTTTTGGACATTATTTATTCTCCTTCGGATACTGTTCCTGAGTGTGTTATTTCCCTTGATGCGGAGAAAGCATTTGATCGGGTTGAATGGGACTACTTGTTTAATGTTCTTGACAAATTTGGTTTTGGCCCCAATTTCATTACATGGGTGCAATTAATTTATTCACATCCCACCGCAACCATTCGTACCAACTCTCAGATATCGAAACCATTCAGTCTACATCGAGGAACTCGCCAGGGATGCCCACTGAGCCCTTTGCTCTTTGACCTGGCAATTGAACCTCTTGCCACTGCTTTGCGGTCCTGTGACACAATTTCAGGAATCTGGAGAGGCGATATGGAGCACAAGGTCTCCCTTTATGCTGATGACCTTTTACTTTTCATTTCTCATCCGACTGACACGCTGCCTTCCGTTTTATCATTACTTGAGGAATTTGGAATCAATTCTGGTTACAAATTAAACTTGAGTAAAAGTATAATTTTCCCTGTCAATACCCTGGCGCAGACTCTTGACTTTAGTAAATGGCCTTTTAAAATTGAGAAGATAAAATTCTCTTACCTGGGTGTTACAGTTACGAGGAGGTATAAGGATTTATATCAAGAAAATTTTGTCTCTCTGTTGAATCAGACAAAGCAGGCATTATCCCGATGGTCACCGCTTTCCACTTCCCTCATAGGCCGTATTAACTCAGTCAAGATGGTCACTTTACCTAAGTTTTTATATCTCTTTCAAAATATTCCTGTTTTTATCCCTGGTTCATTCTTTGTTCAGTTAGATTCCATCATTTCATCATATCTGTGGCAAGGAAAACGTCCACGCTTAAATAAGACACATCTCCAAAAAACTAAGGCCGCAGGCGGTCTTGCCCTTCCAAATTTCCGCTTTTACTATTGGGCAGCAAACTTGCACTGTCTAGCATTCTGGTCATTCTATTACAACAGACCTGACAGCCCTGACTGGGTAGAGATGGAGTCACAGTGTTCTGGGAAATGGTCCTCCGTGGCTTTCTTGGGATCCTCATTCCCGCTTCCACCATTTACAACTGTTACAAATCCAGTTATAAAACACTCACTAAAAATCTGGGCACAATTTCGTAAATATTTTGATTTCTCTAGTTTCTCTCTTTATAGCCCTATTATGTCTAACCAACTTTTCAAACCATCATCTCAGGACTCTGTTTTTAAAGAATGGCAAAGAAGGGGTATAGTACGCTTCAATGACTTGTTTATTAATAACACTTTAGCTTCATTTCAACAACTATGTGAAAAATTTAGTCTTCCCCAGTCCAATTTTTTTAGGTATCTCCAAATACGGCACTTTATTACTCTTCATTTGTCCAACCTCTCCATTTCAACTGATAGCAGTATTGTTGACACTATTCTTTCTCTAGACCCAAATAAAAAACAGTCCATTTCATTCATTTACAGTAAACTATTGGATTTGAAGCGTGCTTCCTCAGATAAAATCAAAGCTGCTTGGGAAGAGGATCTCGGCTCCTCTATTTCAGAGGACTCTTGGACCTCCATACTCAAACTGGTGAGCTCCAGTTCTTTCTGTGCTAGACATTGTCTAATACAATTTAAAGTGGTGCACAGAGCTCACATCTCTAAACTGAAATTGTCCTCTATGTATCCTGATGTCAGCCCATACTGTGTGAGATGCAAACATGCTGAAGCCTCTCTCTCCCATATGTTTTGGTTTTGCCCATCTCTGAACAAATATTGGCGGGAAATCTTTCAGACTTTATCACGTGTACTAGATACACGTCTGAACCCTGACCCACTGATTGCTCTGTTTGGTCTTGTAGAGGGCATGACAAACCTAAATAAAAACCAACAACATGTAATATCGTTCACCTCTCTCCTGGCCAGACGAGCTATTTTGCTTAGGTGGAAAGAACCGTCTCCACCCACTCACGCTCAGTGGTTGGCTGACATCATGTCCTGTTTAAAGCTGGAGAAAATCAGATTCACACTCCAACAGAAAGAGGGTAAATTTGAGAATGTTTGGGGACCTTTCCTGAATTTGTTCCAGTCTCTCTGACAACACAATTCACTCAGGTTAATGCAGTCTCTTGGCTATTTTACCTTCTATTTATTTTTTTCCCTTTTCTTTTGGCAGTGATTGGGTAGGGATTATTTTCTATGTTATTATTTTATTTTTTATTTTTTCCTTTAGTGTGGATTATAATGTACATGTTGTAACTTAGATTGACTGCTGTGTTGTTGTTGTTGTTGTTGTTGTTGTTGTTGTTGTTGTTGTTGTTGTTGTTGTTGTTGTTGTTGTTGTTGTTGTTTTGTTGTTGTTGTTGTTTTGTTGTTGTTGTTTTGTTGTTGTTGTTTTGTTGTTGTTGTTGTTTGTTTGTTTGTTTGTTTGAAGAAAAAAAATGAAAAATTCAATAAAAAAGATCTTGAATTTGAAAAAACGGAATTACATTAGGCTGAAGCGGAAGTGGCCAGAATCAGTTTAGAAAAAACTGAATCACATTAGAAAAAACTGAATTACAGTACATTAAGCCAAAGCGGAAGTGGCAGAAGTGGAAGTGGCCGGAATCACATTAGAAAAAACAGAATTACATTAGAAATAACTGAATCACATTAGAAATAACTGAATCACATTAGAAAAAACTGAATTACATTAAGCCAAAGCGGAAGTGGCAGAAGTGGAAGTGGCCGGAATCACATTAGAAAAAACAGAATTACATTTGAAAAAACAGAATCACATTAGAAAAAACGGAATCACATTAGAAAAAAACGGAATTACATTAGGCTGAAGCGGAAGTGGCCGAAGCGGAAGTGGCCGGAATCACATTAGAAAAAACAAAATTACATTTGAAAAAACTGAATCATATTAGAAAAAACAGAATTACATTTGAAAAAACGGAATCACATTTGAAAAAACGGAATCACATTTGAAAAAACGGAATTACATTAGGCTGAAGCGGAAGTGGCCAGAATCACTTTAGAAAAAACAGAATTGCATTTGAAAAAACTGAATCGCATTAGAAAAAACAGAATTACATTTGAAAATAACTGAATCACATTAGAAAAAACTGAATTACATTAAGCCAAAGCAGAAGTGGCAGAAGTGGAAGTGGCCGGAATCACATTAGAAAAAACAGAATTACATTTGAAAAAACAGAATCACATTAGAAAAAATGGAACCACATTAGAAAAAAACGGAATTACATTAGGCTGAAGCGGAAGTGGCCGAAGCGGAAGTGGTCGGAATCACATTAGAAAAAACAAAATCACATTAGAAAAAACAAAATTACATTAGAAAAAACAGAATTACATTTGAAGAAACGGAATCACATTTGAAAAAACGGAATCACATTAGAAAAAACGGAATTACGTTAGGCTGAAGCAGAAGGGGCTGGAATCACATTAGAAAAAACAGAATTACATTTGAAAAAACTGAATCACATTAGAAAAAACAGAATTACATTTGAAAAAACGGAATCGCATTAGAAAAAACTGAAGTACATTAGGCCGAAGCGGAAGGGGCTGGAATCACATTAGAAAAAACAGAATTACATTTGAAAAAACTGAATCACATTAGAAAAACAGAATTACATTTTGAAAAAACGGAATCGCCTTAGAAAAAACTGAAGTACATTAGGCCGAAGCGGAAGTGGCCGAAGCGGAAGTGGCCGAAGCGGAAGTGGCCGAAATCACATTAGAAAAAACAAAATCACATTAGAAAAAACAAAATTACATTAGGAAAAACGGAATCTCATTAGAAAAAAACAGAATCACATTAGGAAAAACGGATTCACATTAGAAAAAAAAAAACTGAATCACATTAAGGCAAAGCGGAAGTGGCGGAAGTGGCCAAAGCGGAAGTGACCGGAATCACATTAGAAAAAACGGAATTACATTTAGAAAAAACGGAATTACATTTGAAAAAAATGGAATCACATTAGAAAAAATGGAATTACACTAGGCCAGGGGTCACCAACACAGTGCCCGCGGGCACCCGGGTGCCCCAAAGGACCATTTGAGGTGCCCGCGGACTTGTTCTAAAAATAGCACAACTCACCACTAAGCTGCATTTAAATTTTCATTTTATTCAGTTGTTATTCTTTTTTTGTATTTATATATATATATTAAAATGTCTATCTTAAAAATATGTTCTTAAAAATATGTTTTATTTTACATTTTTTTCAATTTACGCTTTATTTCCGAAGAGTTCATCAAACTGGTGCCCTTTGTATGACTCCGTACCCACGAAGTAGCTCTCAGTTTTGAAAAGGTTGATGACCCCTGCACTAGGCTGAAGCGGAAGTGGCCAAAGCGGAAATGGCCAAAGCGGAAGTGGCCGGAATCACATTAGAAAACTATTCAATTTTAACAATTCATTTAAGAAATTAATAATAATAATAATAATAATAATGAATTCAATTTATAACGCGCTTTTCATTAGTGAAAATCTCAAAGCGCTACACACATTGAATGCTACACACATTCATACATTTTGGGACCCCGTGTACATAATCTCGTTTTCATCACATGTACCACATGCGGTGCAAATGACAATAAAGACTCTCTCTGACTCTGACACCGGTAGCGGCAGACTACCATGCAAGGTGCTTTCCAGTCCTACCGGGAGCAACTCAGGGTTAGGTGTCTTGCCCAAGGACACAACGACACATGGTGTGGGGAACCGGGATTCGAACCGCCAACCTTCCGATCGAGGGACGACTGCCATTACCGCTACGCCACGGCCGCCCATAAATTAGGTCAGTTTGTTCTCTAGTAGTCTAAGTCTATAGCAGCATAACAAGCCAACACTAATTATAGGATTTATCAAAGAGGAAAGTATTAAACCCAGTCTTCAAACTGGACAATGTGTCAGCCTCATGGACAGAAACTGGACAAAAGACGAAACATTTCTCCAAAAAAGGACCCGTCCAGAGGACCTGACCTGGTTAGATTCATCTACCTGGATTACTGAGATCAGGACGTTCATTGATTTTTAAAAATACGTTTTCACCCATCCTGAACCAAATATCTAAAGTTTTATTTGAGATGTGTAAAGTGGAAAAAAAAAGTACATGTTGAGTTTTTACACATCTGTACAATTTAAAATAGAGTAAAAAGGAAGTTTTATTGGAGATGTGTAAAGTGAAGAGAAAAAAAAGTACATGTTGAGTTTTTACACATCTGTACAATGTAAAATAGAGTAAAACGGAAGTTTTATTTGAGATGTGTAAAGTGAAGAGAAAAAAGTACATGTTGAGTTTTTACACATCTGTACAATTTAAAATAGAGTAAAACGGAGTGAAATAAATAAACAAGCTGATGGGTCTACAGCTGGTTCAGCTCAGGATCGCTGAGCGGTGAGCTGGGCTTGAGTCACTGCTTTAATGTGCAGGTGGCCGGTGGTTTGGTGAGCAGAGCTCACAGCATCGGCCTCACTGATAACGGGCTTTGCTGCACAAACAGTCATTTCAGCTGAGTGGACATGCAGCTTCAGTATAAAGACAGCTCAGGACGATCGGTGAGGGACAAAACGTCCAGGAGCTCAGGACGATAGGTGAGGGACAAACCATCCAGGAGCTCAGGACAATCGGTGAGGGACAAAACGTCCAGGAGCTCAGGACGATCGGTGAGGGACAAAACGTCCAGGAGCTCAGGACGATTGGTGAGGGACAAAACGTCCAGGAGCTCAGGACGATTGGTGAGGGACAAAACGTCCAGGAGCTCAGGAAAGGTATGGAAAGGTTAGGGTCCAAAATGAACCAAGTCACAGACATGTGAATTAATGCAGCAATTATATTAATTATATCCTAATGGCTGCTCAATAATATTGTGTATGTATGTATATGTGTGTATATATATATATATATATGTATGTGTATATATGTGTGTGTATATATATATATATANTCCCCCGGGGGGATTTACGCCTATGGTTTCTCATGAGGCATTTTCAGGTGTGGAGCTCTTGAAAGAAGCAATGATGAAATATGTGAAAAATAATTTATTTAAAAGAGTAAAAGATGTGATGATTAGTTAAAATGGTTTTATATGTACAGCACTTTGTTGCAGCTGTGGTTGTTTTAAAGGGCTTTATAAATAAAGTATAATTATAAAAAATGTTGAGGATCAATACTAATGTCACATCTAAAAGAGCTAAGTCTGGTCCTCTGCACATTCAAAAAACAAAACACCTGGCGTGATTCACCTGGAACGATGCTTCGGTGGCGGCTTTCGCTTTTGAAGTTTGGTGAGTGAAAAATGACTGAAAAAAAGTCCACCTCCCATTCCGTATGAAAGTGATACGTTTTTGCCTTCTTACTTGGTCCAGGTTTCTCACTCATGTTTTAGCAAGGGCTTAAAATCTGAGGTAATTCGCTGATTGTTTTTGCTTGTATGTTTTGCTGCGCTTCACGTCGTTGTTTTTAGCATGAGCTATGACCTAAAACTTGTCATCTGATTGGTTGCCCTGTATGTCAATCAAGTGACGGGATGTTTGATAGGCTGACAATTTTTTAATGTCACGCTGCAATCTACTAGTAGTGCCTCCGCAATCGACCGGTAGATCGCGATCGACGTAATGAGCACCCCTGATAGAGAGAGCATCTATCATCAGGAACAGAAGAGCTTAGCTTTGTTGATATTCTTTTAATAATTCTGAGGATTCATCCAAAATGTCACCAAGGGGTAAATGGAGGAGCAAAGCAAATCGAACAGAAAGTGCTTACCTCATGCTCTGATAGTCCATCAATGATTTCAGAGACTTCATGTTCACTGCGGGCTCCAGATGAGGTCAGTCCTCCACCTCGCTGCCCAACACGACTGCAAAAGTAAAAAGTACAGAATGCTGGTGAAGATTCTCAGTCATCCAGGACATGATAAAATCAAAAAAGCGTTCAATACTCCTCAAAGCTCCTCGGATGAAGAGCGAAACGTCTTCTGTTACAAATAAAGACCAGTTGTTTCTGTATTGAATGCTTTTTTGATTTCAAAAAGTACAGAGACTTTGTTTTTCTGAACTACACATATAACAATGAGCTACATGTATTGCAAAATAATAGAACTGTTCAACGGAAAAGGCAACAAATAGCATAATCAAGTTGACTTGATAACAACACTGTCTCACCTCTGCATTCGCTCCTGATGCTCTCTTTGCTTGCGGATTTCTGGGAACTGTTTTTCGTAGTACTCCCGCACCTTGCTCTCTTTAGCTCGGCGCCGCGGGTTGTTTTCGATGCGCTCCACTTTCTTTTCCCAGGCCTCCATTAGCTGATCATAGCGCTGGCAAAACTTCTGCTCCTGAAGGTTTACAGAAAGAGAAAGATTCCAGTCTACTGAAGAGTCACACACAAAAGAAAACCAGCATTATCTCCTGATTTGTTTTTGACCTGAAGCTGCCTAACTAATGGAACATTAATTCTGGAGGAACACAATTACTGATCATCACTTGATCAGAGGGGGTAAAGTAACATGCTAGTCACTTCATGGAGAGCAAAGCCTTGGACCACAGGCCTGGAAGATGGCAGCCCACTGTTTTTCTACTTTCCTCACAGGCGGCCTTGTAAAGCAGCCCATTAATCTCTGTGGAGACATGACCCTCAGTGGGCTCATAAACCACAAGGAGATGTCTCCCCAAATTAAGCTACCTCCCCTACTAAGACACTAAATGAGTGAATAGGCACTAACCCCAGACCCACAAACTTGGATGCAAATGTTACATTGGAGCATTTCTTCCTGACATAAAAAATAAATAAAAAATAGTGGTGTAGTTGCCCACCACATTGATTTAAAATTTTGGAGGTAGTTTGAGCTGCTTCTGTTTTTTTATTTCATGAAAATTTTACAGTAAAGCTCTTGGCTTAATCTGCAATATTGATTTTCAATAACTTCATTATTTTCAAGTCATGCTTTTTGTCTCAGTGTTAGTCACCATCAGGCCAGTGCTACACAGAGCTGACTGTACTGTTTGGCTTGCAAAATACAAAATATTACAGTATTCTTTCACATGACAAGATGAGAAATATTTTCTATTTGTTTTTCTACAGCTATTACTTCCCCAAGGCACTGTGCAAGTACTGACAACAGATCATGCCTCAAGTATTTTTCCCCCCGTTGACATGTCTAAAATGGCCACTCACTTCAAGGAGCAACTGGCCCAGTTTCAAACACGCCATTTGTCATGTCCCAGCTGAGAGTCCCAAATGTAGTTTTCTACTTACCCACTGCTTACGAGCATGATTTCTTCTTTTGAAATACAAGATGAGCTTCTTCCTCATGGTTTGGTTTCTGCAGAAAAAAAAAGAGAGGCATGAAAAGATCAGACGTATGAATAAGCAAGAACAATTAGAGAAACAATTTCAGACAGTTCAGCTTTTTTAGCATTTGTCACATTTTACAGTAGTTCCTCGCTACTTCTCGGTTCGTTTATCGTGGACTCGCTCTATTGCGGTTTTTCAAAATAAGATTGGACATGACACATAATTGGTTGATTGATGGATGAGTCGCATAATCGGCATTGAATTTTTATTTAAAATAAATTATTTTAAATTATTTAGCACCTGTTGCACCTTTGTGCAGCCCATACTGCAGGATAAACTTCCTGCTGCAGCTGATCAGCTGTTCTCCGTGCAGAGAGGAGAACTGGGCGTGGCCAAGAGCACTTGCATGTGGCAAAGAACAGAAGAGGAAGGGAGCTGAAATCATAACATTATGTGCTCTTTTAGAGCATTTAGAGTTTAGAAACATATATACTGTATATGTGTGTATATATATATATATATGTGTGTGTATATATATATATATATATGTGTATATATATGTATATATATGTATATATATGTATATATGTGTATATATATGTGTATATATATGTATATATATAGTATATATATGTGTATATATATATATATGTATATACAGGTAGTCCCCGAATTACGAGCGCTCTGATCTACGAGGTTCCAGACTTACGAGCTGGCGAATTTTTGGAAAAAACGCAAAAAATACTGAGTTTTCATGTGTTTTTTCACCACAGTTAGTTAGTTAAACATATGGACACACGTTTCCGATCATTTTTATGCACTCATAAGCAGTTTTTGGATGAAAATAGAGTGTTTGTAGTCGCGCTAGCGAAACCGTTCCAATTTACGAGCGAAATTCCGGATTTACGAGAGACATGGCGGCCGTTCCAAATTACGAGATTTCCGGTTTACGAGCGCCTCGTTGTAACGGATCTCGCTCGTAAATCGGGGACTACCTGTATATATATATATATATATATATATA
>JBBPBX010013484.1:34847-46204 GCA_038048925.1 Garcialebias charrua
ATAATAATAATAATAATAATAATAATAATTAATACCCTGATGCATGCTCAATAATCCAGGTAGAAAAATCTAAAAAAGCTAAGTCTGGTCCTCTGGACATTCAAAAAAACAAAAAAACAAAACAAAGCAAAAAATTGTAGAAACGTTTCGTCTTTCGTCCGAAAGACTTCCTCAGTCTGAGGTGCTGGGTTCAGCTCAGTCTTATAAATAGCACCCTCCCACAGTGTTACACAACCAGTTGGCTGATGACAGCCTGAAACCAGCTGCTCACATGATCAATGTGATCACAATGCTGTGATTGCTGGTATCACTCAGCCCTCTGTGAATAGCAAACAACCATCAGGGTGCTAACGATCCATTGTTAGGCTGATGGTCCTCCTTGATCATGTGAGCAGCTGGTTTCAGGCTGTCATCAGCCAACTGGTTGTGTAACACTGTGAGAGGGTGCTATTTATAAGACTGAGCTGAACCCAGCACCTCAGACTGAGGAAGTCTTTCGGACGAAAGACGAAACGTTTCTACAATTTTTTGCTTTGTTTTGTTTTTTTGTTTTTTGAATGTCCAGAGGACCAGACTTAGCCTTTTTAGAGTCTAACTTTTACTTAATAAATGCACTTTAATGGTCAAATTAGCTGCATTTCGCCAGAGCGGTGCAGCATAATGAAGCTGGTGACGGTTGCTCCAAGCAGCGAGCAGAACGAAGGCGGCAGGTTATGGCAAGCCGATTGTGTCATTAGCTGCTGAAGATTCTCAGTCATCCAGGACATGACAAATGCAAATAAAAAACGTTCAAGACAAAAACAATAAAGAATAAAGTAAAGTATAATAAATAAAGTCCATGGGCCTCATGTATCAAAGACTTGCGTGGATTTCTTACTGAAAAGTGACGTACGGTCAAATCCAGAAAAGTGTCTACGCACAAAAAAATCCAGATGTATCAAACTGTGCGTACACCGGTATCCACGCACATTCCTTTTGTACATCACAACCAACGTGGAACTGAGCGCACGTGAGACACCTCCCCTGACACGCCTTCATTTACATATGTTAAACAGATGCAAATTACTTCCTGCATGTGTGAAGGACATGTTTGTTTGATCCCTGCGCGATCAGAAATCATTTCTAGATTCAGGAAAACAATGGATTTAATATAATATGAGTGAGGACAAACATCCTAAGTAAGAATAGTAATAAACTGTGTTCATCACGCAAAGAACGAGTGATTGTGTGCCGGTATTCGTGTGCGCGCACGCTGCTGTCAGGTGCGCCACCGGCTCATTCATTCATTCTGAGTGAAAATATTAACTTTGCGCACGAGTTAATTACCATAATTACTGTAAACACATAACTTACTTGGATGTTCGCTAGAACATAGATCTTCGTTTATTTAAAGGGGACCTCAGATGCATTTTTTAAATTTTTATGTTATTTCTGTGTGCTATCTAGACCCTATTCCTTCAATTTAATGCACAAAATAATTCTTAGATAATCAATTATACCCTTTTTAATTCTGCCAGTTTTAACTTTCGTTTTGAACGACCGGTTTCTGATAGAAGTTCTGAAGTCCACGCCCTTCAAAGATCTGTTTACGCCCTCGTAACAGCCAGTATCTGTAATGTGTTGTTGTTTTAAAATTAGCTCTTTTTTTATTACTCATTTGACTTACTGTTAGTGCTAGCTTAAGATAACTTACCGAAACCCGTCTGAGCGCGCCGCAGTTTGCTGCTCCTTTTAGCATTAGACCACCCGAATCCGAAGCTAATGTTAGCTTGTTCCTCTTCCGGTTTTCGCCAGCTCCGCTCGGAGACTTTGGGCGTTATCGCTGTTCCAGTCAAGACAACACAAAGTTCACCAAGTGTCTCCCGTAAATTAATCCGTAAGGGGAAGGTCCTCACTGCTGCGAGGCTGCTGCGAGGCTGCAGCAAGGCTGTACAGTTGAAGCTCCGCTCCATGGCGCCAGAAGAGGGTCCCGTCGCAACCGGTCTCTACGCCGGGGGTATGCTCGTTTAATTTTTGCCGGCGGCGCGTTGGGAGAGATCGCAAATACACTAAAAATTGAACTAAAAAACATAAAAATAACAATTATACTTTATTTATAAAGCCATTTAAAAAACCACAGCTGCAACAAAGTGCTGTACACATGAAATTAATAACATATAAACAAAAGATGAGATGAAATCATGAAAAACAACAGTCATGTGTTTAATACAGAAGTGGGTTGAGCCTAACCAGGTGAGGGGCTGGACTCAGGTTTGAGGTGGGTTGTCCTCGCGCCTGTGACGTCACAGGCGCGATTGACTTCCATTTTATTTCAAAAACGAACCGTTTTCATCACAGTAAAATAAATCTACTTAGAGTAAATAAACCACTGGGTGCATTTTTTTGGCACAAGGACTGTTTTTTTATGAAGTAAATACCCAAAGTTTAGTAAAAAAACATTAAAAAGTGAATTTTGCATGTGTGGTCCCCTTTAATAGATGATATGAAGAAACGAGTCTCTGCGTCTCAGTGGAGACTTTTCATGACATGACGTGATGTTGGAGTCTCCAAAGCGCGCGCTGCAGCCTTGTGCGCAATCTGTTTGTCTGTGAAGCTTTTACTCCCATACAAGTTATAAATGGTGTACTTTCACGTGTCATTTTGGAGACATCTACAATAAACACAGATAATGACACACCTCCACTGCCGTGTAACACCGGCGAGGGTGCACGCGCGCTCAAAGCGCGACCATAACTCAGCCTTTGGGATCATATGGATGAGACCATTCCATTGGACATGAATCGGCTTTGTGTGGACTGGACTGGCACAGCCCTGATCGACCTGCCAGCTCCCTCTAAGCTCCTGTGGAACCCCAGTTTCTGCACGTGCACGCGTGATGCGCGGCCCCTGTGTTGCGCCAGTGCGCAGCAGTGCCAAACTGAAAAATGATTATTTCTGAAAACGGCTGATAAGCCATATCCTAGATCAGAGAATTATATCTGTTTATAAATAAATGCTCTGCGTGTTACACTATCTATATCCTCCAGTAAGGCTGAATGTATCCGTTCCTGTTACATTTATTTTTTGCACAACTTTGCGCGTCCATGTGGATGTACTTGTTAATCGTGTGTTTGGTGGGAATATTAATCATTTTCACATCATGAACAGTTAATAGTAATAATAATAATAATAATAATAATAATAATAATAATGAATTCAATTTATAACGCACCTTTCATTAATGAAAATCTCAAAGTGCTACAAAGTGCAACAGAATTAAATGTCGATAAAACAAATAATAAAACAGTTAAAATCAACAACAGTATCAACTAAGATCAAAAGTAGAATCATGAGGAGGAAGAGTATGCTCGGTTAAAAAGAAAGGTCTTCAAGCCGCTCTTAAAGTCAACCACAGACTGTGGGGCTTCAGTTTCTCTGAATCACCTGTAAGTGTCGCCAAAGGAACAAGAACCACAGAAACGTGCGTACGCAAGCAGGGGAGCTGGCGTGGAAATGTACGTGGATGCGCAGATATTCACGTTCATTTCAGTTTTGATACATACGGGGTTTTGCGTGGAAAGTGACGTGCGCAATGTTTTTGTGCGCACGCACGGTTGATACATGAGGCCCCAGTTGTTTGCCTTACAGCTACTACTACTATGGTACCTACCTTCTAGTAGATGAAAAATGGTAAGTGTTCAAAATTTTCAATCAGAATGAATGAAAACTGTCATATCTGAGCTAAAAATGGGTTGTAACTGTAAGTCGCTAAAAACTAAGTCGCAGGGCATGTAAATTATGCAAAAAAACGCAACTTATAGGGTGAAAATAAGTTTTCATGTGTCACAAACAACAACTTTTCGCAGCAGAGAAAATGTCAACATATTAAGGACAATATGTTCAAGTAATACAATATCTCTTCAAGTTCTATGTACTGTACTAAAGTTCCCACAATAATGTGTTTAAAGAGCTGCAGAACAGCTAATTGGTAGAAATGTTTGCAGTCTGTTTATTTAATATAACAAACAGGACACAGCTTCAAGTGTGATAAGCAACAGCGTGATATTTACACATGCAATATTCACACTTGCACGTTAATTATGTTGACATTCTTTAGAATATGACAGGATCCTTGACAAGTGTAACTTTACCTGAGCGTGGTTATTAGCTGCAGGCTTTAAGAGCAAAGGGCAGCTTGCTATTTAAAGATTATAAGAAAGTGTTGCTGGTAACACTTGAACAAACACAGACTAAATGTTATCCTCACTGTAAGCTGCATTTATAATGAAACAAAAAAAACGCCTCACAGGATGCATTTATTACTACTGTATATAGAAACATAATAATGTATTTAAATTTTTATGAGTAATTTTGTTAAAGGTACATTTTGCCTGATGAAGTGGGATTGTCCTTAAAAGCAGGCAGTATCTTACCTGAAGCAAACAGCAATCAGAATGACATTATTTTGTGCAATCAGTGAGGAATACTCATAGATGAGTCAAGCTAATCACTAGTACGACCTATTAAACTGTGAATTTCAACAAATTTAAATAGCCGAAATAAAACAAAAGTATTCTAACTGTTCAATAAAATGCCATATTTTTTACAATGATTATCTTTACAAGAGGCAGTTGTTTATTTAGTCCCTCAATAAAATAAACAACATTTGTGTTGCTATGTGACTCTGCCCACAGTGCATCTCACCTCAAATCTCTGGATTTATTATTTCACCAGTTTCATCCCAAAACAACAACCACAATAAAAAAAAACTTCAAAATGAACCTGCAAAACGAGTGAACCAAAAAGTGACAACATCATCTTTTTCTGTGAATAAAAGTTTGTTCAAGCGTCAGATTGTGTGCTGGAACCATTGCTGATAAGAAACAACTTCCTGACATGAAACAAGTCCTGGTGGATTCAGCTGATCAATGGAAGGACACAACTGTGCTACATTTGGGAACTTGTTGAACAATCTATGGGAAGACAAAAAGTCCAACACAGACATTGTTCTGCTGAGAAAACAGTGAAAAAACAGTTGCCTCATGCTAAAGTAATGGGGTCTAAAACTGACAATAATTGTTTTTTTTCTTTGAATATTACAACAAATGGGTTGGGTTTTGTGTAGCTGTTAGCTTCATTTCTCCAAGACGTAGTCAACGAGATTTCATTTAAAGTCAACTTGCTGCTGTTACACCTCTGATCTCAGTTTGTCAGCTGCTGTTACACCTCTGATCTTATTTAAAATCCTTAGCTGCTGTTACACCTATGATCTTATTTAAAATCCTCAGCTGCCGTTACACCTCTGATATCAGTTAAAGTCATCCTACTGCTGTTACACCTCTGATCTCAGTTAAAGTCAACCTGCTGCTGTTATGCCTGGTACCCACCGGACCCGTGTCGGGCGGCTGAAGCGGCCGGTTTACATTCAAAGTCTATGTGGAGACGCGTCGAGGCGCGGCGTATCGTGAAGCGGCGCGTTTTGAGTGTTTGAAGCGGCGCGGCGGCACGCTGCAGTTCCTTTCCGCGCACGCGCGCGTCCAAAGCAACCTACGCGTCGAGCCGCCAACGTCATAAAATTCGATCTCTGGTGGCTCGACGCGTCCAGCAAACAGTCGGGAGAGCCTCTGCTATGTGATGACACAACGACAACGGGACTTTTTTTGGACTTTTTAAACTTACCCGATAGAGCCTCCATGAATTGGAACCAAACTCCGGTAAGAAACGTGGCATTTTTACAGTTGCTACTGTCCGCTCCAGTGTACGATCACCCCAAACATAAAAAAAAAACGTTTTAATCTCAACAAAGACTGTCGGAGCTGCAGTAACACAACAACTGACCCGGAAAACGAGCTAGACCCCCTCCCCTCTGCCTCCCCCCAGTGCGCGTCATCAGACGGTCTTCAGTGGCTTTGTGGGAACGTGACAAGCGGCCAAAAGGGGGCAGCAGGAGCGTTTTGAGAAATTAGGTGGGTACCCGGCATTACACCTCTGATCTCAGTTTAAGTCATCCTGCTGCTGTTACACCTATGATCTTATTTAAAATCATCCTGCTGCTGTTACACCTATGATCTTATTTAAAATCATCCAGCTGCTGTTACACCTCTGATCTTATTTAAAATCATCCAGCTGCTGTTACACCTCTGATCTTATTTTTAAATCATCATGATGCTGTTACACCTCTGATCTTGTTTTTAAATCATCATGATGCTGTTACACCTCTGATCTTGTTTTTAAATCATCATGATGCTGTTACACCTCTGATCTTGTTTAAAATCATCCTGCTGCTGTTACACCTCTGATATTGTTTAAAATCATCCTGCTGCTGTTACACCTCTGATATTGTTTAAAATCATCCTGCTGCTATTACACCTCTGATCTCAGTTTAAGTCAATCTGCTGCTGTTACACCTCTGATCTTGTTTAAAATCATCCTGCTGCTATTACACCTCTGATCTCAGTTTAAGTCAATCTGCTGCTGTTAGCTGCTAGTACACCTCTGATCTCAGTTTAAGTCAATCTGCTGCTGTTACACCTCTGATCTTGTTTAAAATCATCCTGCTGCTATTACACCTCTGATCTTATTTTTAAATCATCATGATGCTGTTACACCTCTGATCTTGTTTAAAATCATCCTGCTGCTATTACACCTCTGATCTCAGTTTAAGTCAATCTGCTGCTGTTACACCTCTGATCTTGTTTAAAATCATCCTGCTGCTATTACACCTCTGATCTCAGTTTAAGTCAATCTGCTGCTGTTACACCTCTGATCTTGTTTAAAATCATCCTGCTGCTATTACACCTCTGATCTAGTTTAAATCAACCTGCTGCTGTTACACCTCTGATCTCAGTTCAAGTCAATCTGCTGCTGTTACACCTCTGATCTTGTTTAAAATCATCCTGCTGCTGTTACACCTCTGATCTCAGTTTAAGTCAATCTGCTGCTGTTACACCTCTGATCTTGTTTAAAATCATCCTGCTGCTATTACACCTCTGATCTAGTTTAAATCAACCTGCTGCTGTTACACCTCTGATATTGTTTAAAATCATCCTGCTGCTATTACACCTCTGATCTCAGTTTAAGTCAATCTGCTGCTGTTACACCTCTGATCTTGTTTAAAATCATCCTGCTGCTATTACACCTCTGATCTCAGTTTAAGTCAATCTGCTGCTGTTACACCTCTGATCTTGTTTAAAATCATCCTGCTGCTGTTACACCTCTGATATTGTTTAAAATCATCCTGCTGCTATTACACCTCTGATCTCAGTTTAAGTCAATCTGCTGCTGTTACACCTCTGATATTGTTTAAAATCATCCTGCTGCTATTACACCTCTGATCTCAGTTTAAGTCAATCTGCTGCTGTTACACCTCTGATATTGTTTAAAATCATCCTGCTGCTATTACACCTCTGATCTCAGTTTAAGTCAATCTGCTGCTGTTACACCTCTGATCTTGTTTAAAATCATCCTGCTGCTATTACACCTCTGATCTCAGTTTAAGTCAATCTGCTGCTGTTACACCTCTGATCTTGTTTAAAATCATCCTGCTGCTGTTACACCTCTGATATTGTTTAAAATCATCCTGCTGCTATTACACCTCTGATCTCAGTTTAAGTCAATCTGCTGCTGTTACACCTCTGATATTGTTTAAAATCATCCTGCTGCTATTACACCTCTGATCTCAGTTTAAGTCAATCTGCTGCTGTTACACCTCTGATATTGTTTAAAATCATCCTGCTGCTATTACACCTCTGATCTCAGTTTAAGTCAATCTGCTGCTGTTACACCTCTGATATTGTTTAAAATCATCCTGCTGCTATTACACCTCTGATCTCAGTTTAAGTCAATCTGCTGATGTTACACCTCTGATCTTGTTTAAAATCATCCTGCTGCTGTTACACCTCTGATATTGTTTAAAATCATCCTGCTGCTGTTACACCTCTGATCTCAGTTTAAGTCAATCTGCTGATGTTACACCTCTGATCTTGTTTAAAATCATCCTGCTGCTGTTACACCTCTGATCTTGTTTAAAATCATCCTGCTGCTGTTACACCTCTGATATTGTTTAAAATCATCCTGCTGCTATTACACCTCTGATCTTGTTTAAAATCATATTGCTGCTGTTACACCTCTGATCTTGTTTAAAATCATCCTGCTGCTGTTACACCTCTGATATAGTTTAAAATCATCCTGCTGCTGTTACACCTCTGATCTCAGTTTAAAATCATCCTGCTGCTGTTACACCTCTGATATAGTTTAAAATCATCCTGCTGCTGTTACACCTCTGATATTGTTTAAAATCATCCTGTTGCTATTACACCTCTGATATTGTTTAAAATCATCCTGCTGCTGTTACACCTCTGATCTTGTTTAAAATCATCCTGCTGCTGTTACACCTCTGATATTGTTTAAAATCATCCTGCTGCTATTACACCTCTGATCTTGTTCAAAATCATCCTGCTGCTGTTACACCTCTGATCTTGTTTAAAATCATCCTGCTGCTGTTACACCTCTGATATAGTTTAAAATCATCCTGCTGCTGTTACACCTCTGATATAGTTTAAAATCATCCTGCTGCTGTTACACCTCTGATATTGTTTAAAATCATCCTGTTGCTATTACACCTCTGATCTCAGTTTAAGTCAATCTGCTGCTGTTACACCTCTGATATTGTTTAAAACCATCCTGCTGCTGTTACACCTCTGATCTCAGTTTAAGTCAACCTGCTGCTGTTCCAACTCTGATCTTAGTTAGACTCAACTTCATGCTGTTACACCGCTGCTTTATGTTAAAATCAACTTGCTGTTGTTACACCTCTGATCTTAGTTAAAGTCAACTTGCTGCTGTTACACCTCTGACCTTAGTTAAAGTCAACTTACTGTTGTTACACCTCTGATTTCAAAGTCAACCTGCTTCTGTTACACCTCTGATCTTAAAGTCAACTTGCTGCTGTTACACCTCTGACCTTAGTTAAAGTCAACTTACTGTTGTTACATCTCTGATTTCAAAGTCAACCTGCTTCTGTTACGCCTCTGATCTTAGTTGAAGTCAACTTGCTGTTGTTACGCCTCTGATCTTAAAGTCAACCTGCTTCTGTTACACCTCTGATCTTAGTTGAAGTCAATTTGCTGTTGTTACACCTTGGATCTTAAAGTCAACCTGCTTCTGTTACACCTTTGACCTTAGTTGAAGTCAACTTACTGTTGTTACACCTCTGATCTTAAAGTCAACCTGCTTCTGTTACACCTCTGATCTTAAAGTCAACCCGCTGTTGTTACGCCTCTGATCTTAAAGTCAACCTGCTTCTGTTACACCTCTGATCTTAGTTGAAGTCAACTTGCTGTTGTCACGCCTCTGATCTTAAAGTCAACCTGTTTCTGTTACACCTCTGATCTTTGTTAAAGTCTACTTGCTGTTGTTACACCTCTGACCTTAGTTGAACTCAATTTGCTGCTATTAAACCTCTGATCTTAAAGTCAACCTGCTTCTGTTACACCTCTGATCCAAGTTAATGTCAACCCACTGCTGTTACATCTTCATCTTCTACAGCTTATCCATACAGTTGGGTCATGGAGGTAACAGTTCCAGGAGAGAAACACAAGACATCCCTATCCCCAGCGACACTTTCTGGCTTATCCTGAGGGAACCCATGGTATCCCTAGTCCAATGTTTTTCAACCTTTTTTGAGCCAAGGCACAATGTTTTCATTGAAAAAATCCCGAGGCACACCACAAACCAAAATTGTAAACAAAGATACACTGTATCCGCCTATATTAAATATATAGTCATTCTTATCAAAGTGTCTTGAATAGGAATGAAATGAACACTAAATGTATTTTTTATCATGTTTTATATTTCTTATTTCAAATTGCACTTAACATGAAATTGAAGGCATGTTAACATGCCTTCAAATACACCTGAACAGTGCCACAACAATGTGTTCTTAAAATTAAAGAAGATGAAATTGCACTTAACATGCCTTCAAATAAACCTGAACAGTGCCACACCAATACTTAACATGCCTTCAGGAGCCAAGATGGTGTAGTGGCTAAGGCTTTTGACTTGGGACCCGAAGGACGCGGGTTCGCGCCCCGGCCACTACACACCTTGGGGTGTCTATGAGTGCACACCTAATTCTCCAGCTCCCCGAGCGCTGACTACGGCTGCTCGCTGCACCACCTGGTGGTGGTTGGGTTAAAGGCAGAAGACCAATTTCGTCTGTCAAGTATGGGAAACATACACAGATGACAAATGTGACAAATTATTATTATTATTATTCAAATACACCTGAACAGTGCCACAACAATATGGTGTTAAAATTAAAGAGGATGAAATTGCACTTAACATTCCTTCAAATACACCTGAACAGTGCTACCATTCTCTTTACATTTTACTCACCTGAAACCTGTGCCTGTTTGGATGAACACAAAGCTCACGTTCACAGTTTCTGCCTTCTTCTGATTTCCACTTGGGCCTTCATCTGGGTCAGAATTTTGTCCAGGGACCAGACCGGATTTAGTATTTTTTCTTTTGAAAAAGTTTTCCATCGCTGTTTGTTTGAGAAGATCCTCACTGTTGGTTTGTTTTGCTCACTGCTCACATCACGTTCATGCGCCGCTACTTCTCTTGTTTTAATGTGCGACGCTATGCTCCATACTGCCACCTATCACTCGGTAAGGAAATTACACCAGTTAATAAAAATTTCATAATTTACTAATTTTACACGGCACACCAGACGATCTCTCGCGGCACACTGGTGTTCCGCGGCACACTGGTTGAAAAACACTGCCCTAGTCCACAGAAGATACACAATCCCTCCAGTGTTTTCTGCGTCTTCCCTGGGGACTCCTACAACTGGTAGCAAGCTGTTACACCTCTGACCCTAAAGTCAAACAGTTGCTGTTATACTCCAATCTTAGTCAAACTCAACCTGCTGCCATTATGCCTCTGGTCCCAATTAAAGCCTCTGAGCCACTACAGAGCTGAAACTTGTGGCACGTTTATAGCCAACTTTGCAGCTCAGTGGTGTGATGATAGTCTGTGGGACCAGTCTGCCAAAGAATGTAGAACACGAGATGTCCACTTTTACATACAGCGCACCTTATCAACCATCACTGAGTTATACACAATATATCCAGTGCTTCAGTGGTGGCAGATTTGTTTCTGTAATCTCACATTATTATGGTTTTTGGAAAAATTAGTTGATTTATAAACGGGTTGAGACAGAATAAAGAGGGCATTGTTTTTATGGCTATATCATGAAAGGTGAACTGACTGCTAATTACTATTCCCGCATCACAATTTTTTTTATCCTTTTAAAATTATATATACAAATAAACACAGGTACAAGGAGTCTCAGCTACTGAACTGTGTTATTTTCC